>JAXIVJ010014370.1:0-34621 GCA_036785665.1 Chirona hameri | reverse complement strand
CCGTGGCAGAGGCCCGCGCTACCGAGCGGGCCACGCGACAGGACCACATGTTGTTTGTTCCCCGGTCACGCACGGAGATGGGACGACGGCGTTTTGCCTGCTTTGCCTGCCGGGGACCAGCGCTGTATAAAGCCCTGCCACGCGACCTTTTAGGACTGCCCGTGCCGCTGTTTCGTCGCCAGGTGCGGCGACATCTCGCTGCCGCTCCGCGGGCACCGGACTGACCGACGCGGCGATTCTCACCGTCATGCCGACGGGTTTTAGTTGACTGATTGTATGGGTGTGTGTGTATGTGTTCGCGTGTGTCAGTGTTTTTTATTCTTGTTTTTACTTGTGTGATTTTATTGTATGCTTTTTCTGACCATGTTTCCTGTGTTTTTAACTTATGACGATAGGTTATAATAGCCTCAGGCATATGTGGACGACATTAATACAAGTCTGTATCTGTATCTGTAGCTGTAGCTTTAGCTGACAGCACGAGGATGTACCGTTCACCGTAAGTCCAGGAGCTTCCCCGTCTCGGCATACAACTTTTTTTTAGCGGTAAAGTCATTTAGGGCAGGCAGCCCCTGCCTCGTCCGGAGTGATAAACTCATTCTACCTCAATTGAAGGAATAGCATCACAGAAACTATTGTTCTTCTTGTCTCCCATGAGTGACACTCAGTGGCGTGCGTAGACATTCACAAAGGGTCGGCTTCAGGGTCATCACTTGGTCTGAGGGGCCCTAGGTCTGAGGGAGCCCTTTGCCAGCCTGAGGAGACCCTTTGTCAGCCTGTGGGCCCTTATGTTCCGTCTGAGGGGCATTTGGTTGGCGTGAGGGGCCCACGGTCGGGTTGAGGGGATCCTCCGGCGCCCCGAAGGGGAACTTGGTCGGCCTGATGGGCCCACAGTCAACCTGAGCGGTCCACGGTCGGCTTGAGCGGACCTCGATCGGCCTGAAGGAGAACTCGGTCGGCTTGAGTGGGGCCCCCTGTCGGCCTGAGGTGCCCTCGTGCGGCATGAGGGGCCCTTAGATGATGTATAGGCCTGACAGAACCATTGCCATGCCTGAGCGGATCCCAGGCTGGTCTGAGAAGGTGATTGTCGAGGCCTGAGAGAGCCTCGCACCTCCGGTGGTCACTGGCCGGAGGGGCGCCGTCACAGGGGCGGAAGGGTGCCGCCAATGGCTAGAGGGGCACTGTCATTGGCCGAAAGGGCACCGTAACTGGCCGATGGTGCGTCGTCACTGGCCGCAAGAGTGCCGTCACTGGCCGGAGGAGTGCCATCACTGGCGAGATGGGCGCCGTCACTAGCCGAAGGGGCGCTGTCACTGGCCAGAGGGGCGCCGTCATTTTTTATTATTTTTTTTAGTCCGAATGTTTGGTATGGATGGATTTCCGAGGTCAGGACCCACGCTAAGCAGAGCTTGTTGCGCAGGTCCTGATCTCACCACCCGATCGCGCAATTCCTGTTGGCCGGCAGAATTTAGAGACGAAAGTTGTACGTGCCCGACATACCTGGACACGGTGTCCGCCCCGCTCACTGACGTCACCTGACCTTGAGTGCGACCGCTGACACCGGCCGCAGGCCATCCCAGTCAGGAGCAAATAGCGAGCGCCGAAGCGACTCGAACCCGGGCTGCCACTACCGGGACAGGTCAGAAGTCCAGCGCTCTCCCACAGGGCTACAGGGGCGGTCATTTACACAGGGGCGCCGTCACTGGCCAGATGGGCGCCGTCATTAGACGGAGGGGCGCCGTCAACTGGCCAGCGGGGAGCCATCATTGGCTGGAGGGGCGCAGTCACTGCGGGAGGCGGCGCCCCCCCCCCCCCCCCCGCCGCCCCCCTATGCATCCGCCCGCAGGGGGCGCCCCCTCCCCCCCTGTATCCGCCCCTGGGGTGAGGGCCACTCCAAAAGTATATACATCGACACCTATGCCTATACCTATATATCAAGTAATCTTAGGGCGGAAAGTATTGGGGGCCGAGAGCACGTCATTGGGGAGGGGGGCGAGAGCACCATTGGGGGGGGGGGGCGAACTCAATATTGGGGGAGGGGCGAGGGACCCCCAAAAGTATATAGATCGACACCTATCACCTATGGACCTAGGTACACATGAACATGACCGAAGTCGAACTGAACAAGCACAATGCAAATGAACTGACTTGCGACACGCTATGGAATACCCAAAACTGTATCGCTACATAGTACATGTCTCATTATGGACTTGGCCGATCTGCGACTCGCGAACAAAACAACATATTTTCATGCAATGCAATATGACTTATGAGCCCATCAAAGGCAGGGCCGGAGCCACAGGGGGGGGGGGGCAGGAGGGGCAGCTGCCCCTCCAACCGCCAGCTGGGCCCTTTTCGGCCAGCCTGGCGGGCGGACGACCTGAATGTTCTCTCAGACTGTCTCGGGGCGCGATGAAGCAGCGCAAGCTCAACTCTGTGGCAGTCTGACAAGTGCCATGTCCATCAGGAGACGCGCGAGGTTCCTGATCGGGATATGGCGCGCGAATATGCGTCCCTGAACAGTGCTCGTCGTTCCACCTTCGGAACGTTTTGATGTCATCTGAGATCAGGCACATAGCCAAGGGGGCGGCGGGTGCGCCCCCCCCCCCCCCCCCCCCCCCCCCCCCCCTGGAGGCCAGGAGGGCCCTTTTCGGGGCGCTGCGCACGCCGAAAAGGGCCGACGAGACCGCGCGAAGCGCGATATCATGGGCTCTTTACCACGCGAAGCGTGGTCTTTAGAGAGTTTAGAGCACTTCAGAGGCCCTTTAGGGCCACCCTCTCTGAAAGACCAGAGGGCCCATTGGACGTTCAAAAGAGCCCTGTGCATGTCAGAGGGCCCCTGACCAGACCGAAAGGGCCCCTGAGCTGGTCAGACGGTCCCTGAACACGCGTCGAATGGCCCCTAACCTCCACAGAGGGGCCCCTGGGCAGGTCGAGAGACCCCTGAGTATGTCAGCAGGGCGACAAGCGGTCAGTGCAGTCCCTTGCCAGGTGATAAGGGCCCCTGAGCAGGTGGGGGGGGGGGTCCCTGAACAGACCAGAGGGACCCTGGGAAGTTACTGGGGCCCCTGTACAGGTCAGATGGGCCCCTGACCAGACCGAAAGGGCCCCTAGGTGGGTCAGAAGGGCCCCTGAACATGCCGAATGGGTCCCTAGTCAGCACGGAGGGGCCCTAGGGCAGGTCGGAGGGCCCTCGGAGCATGTCGCAAGGCGACAAAGCAGCCAGCGCAGTCCCTTGCCAGGTCGGAAGGGCCCCTTAGAAGGCTGGAGGGCCTCTGGAGAAACCAGAGGGCCCCTGAAGAGACCAGAGGGCTCCTGAAAAGTTCAAAGGGCCCCTGTGCAGATCGAAGAGGCCCCTGACCAGACCGAAAGGACCTCTGGGCTGGTAAGAAGGGCCCCTGACCGTGCTGAATTGGCCCCTAGCCAGCACGGAGGGGCCCCAAGGCAGGTCGGAGGGCCCCTTGAACATGTTGGCAGGGCGACAAAGCAGCCACCGCAATTAGACAAGAAGAGTCGCTGGGCAGATCGGAGTGGCTCCTGGGGAGCCAGAGGGGCCCCTGACTAGACCGAAAAGGTCCCTGGTCGGAAGGGCCCTTGAACATGCCAGATGAGTTCCTAGCCAGACTGGAGGGGCCCCTGGGCAGGTCAGAGGGGCCCCTGAGCATGTCGGCAGGGTGACAAAGCAGCCACTGCAGTCCCTGGCCAGGTCGGAAGGACCTCTGGACAGGCCGAATGGCCCCTTGACACACAAGAGGGGCTTCTTGGAAGGTCAGAGGAGTCCCTGGTCAGACCGGAAGGACCAAAAGAACGTAGAGATCCCAGATGAAGTTTAAATACAAAGAGGACTTACTCCACAATACAAAATATTAAAAGCGGAGCTTTCGGGTATATTGTAACACCCTTCGTCAGGGTGTTACAATATACCCGAAAGCTCCGATTTGAATTTTTCTTGTAGAGTAAGCCCTCTTTGTATTTGATATATATCACCCACTCTACATCATGTCTTTTCGCTTCGCGGATCCCAGATGAGTCCCTGAACACGAACAGGTCGGAAGGGCGTTGAAAAGGTCGGAGGGGCCCTAGACGATCTGAAGAGACCCTGGGCCTTTCAACAGTAAGAATGCAGTTGTCCAGGGGATACAACTTAAAAAAAATCGCGCCGCTCCGCGGCGCAATTGAACTACAAAGTCAATGATATGCGGGTTAGAGCAAAAAAAAACGCCCGTTTCTTGGCGCATTTATGTGTTATGTTGCTACTTCCCTATATAGTTGGGCAAAATAGTTCACTTTAGCACTTTTTTTACCGCACCATACGCAATGTGACGCATTGATGAGAAATAATATCCAGGGCATTAGACTCCAAATTTTCGCGCCACTCCGCGGCGCAATTTGTTTAAGAGTTCCAGGTTTTGAGCTTAAAGGAAATAGTTCACCTTCAGAAATTTTTTCAGAACACGATTTTATTATATTTTTAATACAGTTTCTTTTTTCCTTTTCAAAAATGGTCCTACATCGCGCCAATTCAGGACAGAAGGTCGTAAATTATTAATGTTATGGTGTGCGTTATTGGTCTGCGCATGCTCAGACCAGTGCTGGCACTCTCAGACGGTACGGTATATCATATATGCGCCGCATTCCTTCGCCAAAAAGTCAAATATCTTCGGCTGGAGAGTCTTTTCAGCCAAGAAAAGTTGCAGATAAGGATTTCTCAACACGTGCTACAAAACTGCTATTTCAGTTCAAAATCCCATGTTGACGGTGAACTATTCCCTTAAAAAATATTCCAAGTTGGTATAGCTGATTCCAAATTGGTGTCGCTGGTTCCAAAGTTTATATGGCAGTTTGCTAACTCCAGCTCCTAAAAGTTGGTATGGCCCATACCATTCCTGTCATACTGCATTTTCAATCCTAGTAACGTGCCTTTTCATCCGTTTTGTTTGGCCCTTTCAACGCTTGTAAAGGGGCCCTTTCAACGCTCGGGAAGAGGTCCTTTCGAGGCGCCCCCCCCCCCCCTGGACGAAATCCTGGCTACGTGCCTGTCTGAGATGATAGCACCGACAGAAAATGTGATGACTAGTAAATTCCTTCTGGTAACTAGTGAACTATAGTAAACATACTTCGTACATGTCGCAAGAAATGAAAAAAGTTATAGTTAATAACTTAGTCACATTGAGTACAAACTTGAACTGTGTGACGCAGGGGCGGATCCAGGGGGTGGCCGCAGCGGTCGCCCCCCCCCCCCCCCCCCCCTCCGCCAGAATGGTGCCCCCACGGCCTGTCTGTCGCCGGACGCCGCCAGGCGCCCGGCGGTGGACAGTCCGTGAACACGCAGCGTCCCTATGGACCGCTTGAACACCCTTTTGGGCGCCCTGTTGAAAGTAACTTACCGAGTATCAGATCATACAGGTCATGACCTGGTCCTTTTGACCCGAGGCGCCCTTCCGGACAGTGACGGCGCCCTTACGGCTATTGATGGCGCCCTTTCGGCCATTGACAGCGCCCTTCCGGCTAGTGACTGCGCCCTTTCGGCCATTGACGGCGCCCTTTCGGCCATTGACGGCGCCCTTTCGGCCAGTGACGGCGCCCTTTCGGTCAGTGACGGCGCCCTTTCTTTGGAAGGCGCCCCTAAATTGGCCTGCGGCCACCTCTCCTAAAATATCCTGAATCCGCCCTTGGTGTGACGCCAAAATGCCACTTGAAAATACAGGCTTTGATGCTCTATTTAAAGGGAAATAATGACCTTTTTCCACAAAAATGGAGTTAGCACTTGAAATCGCCAGACGAGACCAAAATATATTGTAAATTCATCACATTTTGCATGAAAACTTTCCTACCGAAAGATATTTCAAGTTAAAGTTGATAAGCGTTCCACACTTTAAACGACCGGTACTTGCAAGTACTTTTGGTCCTCATCAAACTGCGGGCTTTTCCCGTATTGTTTTTTTACGTAATGGAGTGGAAAATATATTGTGCGTTCTGCTTGTTGTGATTATATGCCCGGCGATCTTCTAAAACTAACAGCGATTGGAAAAAGTGGCAATAAAATCGGAAGCTCATCGATGCACATCAACGGCAGCATAGTTAGTGGTTGCGACCCTCAATTTGTGAAAATAAATTCATTTGTTTTCAACATTAGGAGTATTGTATAATTTGTCTGTGGCTGTATATAACACTATGCTTTATATTATCATGAAAAATAATAATTTTTCCCCAAAAAACTAACAAACAATAACACAAAACTGGCAATTAAATCGGAAGCTCATCGATGCACATCGACGGCGACCTATTTAGCGTCGGCGATTTGTTTACAAAGCATTGTCATGCTTCTCGGCGCACTTAACCATTGTGGCGAATTGTTGCTAGTAGCGCTTTCGTTCTCCATGGCAACCAGGCGTGAGCCAATGAAAAGCCAGAACATATTCCCTTTCTGGCTTTTGATTGGCTGACGCCTGGTTGCCATGGAGAACGAAAGCGCTACTAGCGTGTGTCCGAGCAGCGCTCAGTTTGATCGGAAATGTCACAGAGCCTCCAAAAATGCCGCAATCGATGTAAACAATGGTAGGGAAGGGCGAATTTGTCAATGACCTTCATGAAGTACACAAGGTACTTGTTTTGTATTTTTCCCAAACTTACAACTTCGAATTTGGGAATAATTTTATTTAATTCTTAAATTTAAATAAAATAATTTTAAAACCATAGCGGTAGCCTAAGAAATTGTTGCTAACAAAATCAAAAGGTCATTATTTCCCTTTAAAGTGTTCAAGTTTGATCATACATAAATGGTAATCCGTGCGGGGACGAGAAAGACGGAAATGATATTAAATATATATTACATTATATTGCAGGCTGGGTGGGCACCAGGGGCCCGGGAACGATTTTAAAGTTGGGGGGGGCGAAACCAAATATTTGGTTTTGGCATCTCACTTTTTCTTGGTGCACCTTTTCGTTGTCAAATTTTCCTCATTGGAAAACCGAAAACACGGTTCGAAAGCTCATCAAAAATATCTTTGAAACTATTTCTACATTTTTTGGTTCAGGTCAATATTGAGGTCACCAGAGGTCATCAAAGGTCAGATTTACCAGTTTTAGGGCATCGCTCCAGGAACCCCCAAATATCTCGGGAACTATGATAGCTAGGAACAAACGAAAATAAATAATCGAAAGCTCTTGAAATATTCAATCATAACAAGTCATCGACTTTTATATCAGGATAATAGTTTGAGCTCCAGAGGTCATCAAATGTCAAAAGGGCTATTTTTTGGCAAAACGTTCGCAAATAACTGTTTACCTAATAAAGACACGGCAATAATTTTGATGACATCATGTTCGTCTCGTCAAAGCGTTTGGAATCACTTTCATTTGGACCAGTTTAGGTCAACTTAGAACTTTGACCTCAGGTCAAGGTCAAGTGGCGACCCAAGTAGGTCATGTTGCATATTGGGAAACGTGTCTCGACGAGACAAACACATTTATGCCGATTTCACTTCATTGTATTAATTCTATCGAGAGTTATTGACACAAAGTGTTGGTGACCTCAGCTGACCTCGGCTGACCCTGTATATATCATGTTGTACTGAACAAAAATTGAAACTGGATCATCAATAATAACATATGATAACATGATCCAGAATGAATTGGACTGATATGCGTATCCTCGGAATAGGAAAATTGTAATATTTCCCCATTGACTTATAATGGGAGGTCACGAAATTGATCCGACCGGCGAACTTAGGTCACCGATATTCAAAATCTTAGATATTCGAATTGTAGGTATCTATGACCTTATGAAATCCTGTAAGTTTGAAACCGATCGGCCAAAAACTGTGGCTGTGGTACGATCGCAAACTTATTTGGAGGTGTGGTCACGTGACCTGACCTGAGATGACCCGTGGTCAAGAATTGCACACAATGTGGATAATTGATGCCCGAACAGGAGTGCCAAAAACAGTGGCTGAAACGGTGGCGCTGTGCGCCGTGCGCCTTTTTTTTAAACGGCGGCGCTGTGCGCCGTGTGCCGTTTTTGAAACTTTGGCGCTGTGCGCCGTGTGCCGTTTTTGAAACGGCAAAAACGGCGCGCCGCCGTTTTTTCGCTATCCTCGAAAAACTTTAGGTGGGGGGGGGGGGGGGGGGTAAACACCCTTAGGGGGGGTCTAAATGGCACGACGCGGCACGACGTGGGTTAACATAAAAATAAAAAAATATGAAAAAGTGGTGGTCATGCCACCCCCCGTTTCCTTTGTAAACCCGCCTGTCGTCTGATAAAATACTTTTAAGTCTGATAAAATACGTCTGATAATAAAAATGCACCGACCGCTTCATCGCCGTATCACGGTAACCTACGACATTTACGATAAATATTGCTTGCGATTGCCGCCCCGTCGGCAGACAGCGAGGATAGGTAGAGGGCCGCACGCCAGTTTGATCACATCCGTAACGTTGACGTGTGATAAACTTATTAAAAAAAATGCAGCAGATGTTTATCGCCGTCCGTGCAGTAGCGGATCCAGAACGGGAGTTTGGGGGCGGGGGCAAAATTCCACAAAAAAAAGTCTCACATAATTCTGAAAACTCATCGGATTTCGCTTGCTTATGCATCGATAGCTGATTTAAAGCAAACCTTCCTTGGTAAAAGTTCCTTCTATTTTCTTCTACATCAGGAAATGTGTCAATTTTGCGCCGATTTCAGGCGGTGGGGGGGGGGGGCAATTGCCCATTTTGCCCAACCGTAGATCCGCCACTGCATCAGTGAGTCATTTTAACGACGACGCGCCAAGCAGACAACTACCCCCAAATGTACTGCTACTAAAGTTTTCCATTATATCTCATAGAACATTTAATGGAAAAAGGAAAAGGAAGGAAAAGAAAGGTATACGATGCTACTATAAAGGCAAAGCTATATAATAATAATACTTATGACATGCTATAAAATAAAAGTAAAAAATGAAAGTGACATATTGTATACAACTTTCATATTTTATATAACTTTTTGTGAAGAAAATTGAAAGCTCATTTTTAGGGAAACTTCTGCTCGCCAAAGTTGGGGGGCCGCCCCCTCCCCCCGGTCTAGATGTTGGGGGGGCAAGCGCCCCCGCTGCCCCCTGTTCCCGGGCCCCTGAAGCCCTTTAATATTAGTACCAGACCGTGAGATGAGATAGCTTGGGAAGATGATCCTGGCCTGTTTCCACTATTACCTCTTCGGTCCAGCAAATTGTGCACTGCTGGAGCAGCTTCCGGGTGCCGATCTCCTTGTCTTTGCGTTCGCGTCGCCTTTTTCGGAACTCGGCAAAGTATCTAAACATTGAGCCTGTTTGAAACTTAAAAGTGAATATTTTATTAAGAGAATGGGCCCTGGGGCCAGCAATAACCGCCTCTGACAGCCACTGTGTGAGTCTGATCGGTTAGCCGAGTCCTCCGCTAGGTGGCAGTGCGCCTGCGGGAGAAATACAGTCTTCTCTGAGTCGCCGACGCGTGTGGAGCTGGCGGCTACTACGGACTCGAACATGGCGCAGCCGGCAGGGTCCGAGGGGATCGACCCCGCCTCAGTGCAACTACCCAGTGACGACGACGAACTCGTGCAGCCGGTAGCGATACCGGCGCCGAGTGTTGCGTCCGCTGCGATGGCGAGAGACGCTAAACCCCACCGACTGGAAGTGACTAGTGACCGCGGTGCTTCGTACCGGCTGTGGCGTCAGCGGTGGGACGATTACGCCATGTTGGCTGGACTGGCTAGCAAGCCACCAGCCCTACAGATGGCGATCCTCCGAACTTGCCTTTCGGATGAGGCAATGACGATCGTGGCGAACTTTGATACGCCAGAGGTGCAGCGGAATGACCTGTCCGCTGTCCTTATGCACCTGGAATGCTACGCCCGCGGCCAGGTAAACGAAGTCATCCAGCGTCGGACGTTCAACATGTGTGAACAACTCGACGGCGAATCATTTGACGACTTCGCCACGCGCTTGCGCGACTTGAGCAGGGACTGCGGATTCTGCGATACCTGCAGAGACTCTCTCATCCGTGACCGGATTGTGGTTGGTCTGCGTGACCCCGCAACGATTAAGCGTCTGTGCGCGGTACAACTCCTGTCGCTGCAACAGGCCACCCAGATTTGCCGCTCAGAAGAGGCTGCCGCCCGTGACGTAACAACCATCACCGGCGGCAACGCGGACGCCATCTCCGCCTGTATCACGCAGCCCAACCGCGGCGGCGCCCACCGCCGGGCCCAGAGCAGCCGCGGCGTCAGATTTCAGTCGCGCAGCCCCACCCCTCCCCGACGCCTGTCGGGGGCCGGTGCACCGCAGACGGGCGTCGCCCCAGCGCTGCCCGCCGCCTGCCGTAACTGCGGCAACCGCCACAGCCGCTCGGCCCGCTGCCCGGCAGCCGACCGTTCATGCTACAACTGCGGTCGGCACGGCCACATCTCCAGATTGTGTCGCAGCCCTCGCCCACCCCACGAGTCGTCGGCCTCCGCCGTTACCCTGGCAACGACCTCCCGTGGATCGGCACCGACAGTTCGAGTGTCCGTGACTGGGCTGCGGACAGCGGTGATGGAAGCGCTGCCGGACACTGGAGCCGACGTGTCCGTCGCTGGTCTGGACTTCGCCCATCGCATTGGAGAGATGAACGACAATCTCCAGCCACCGACGACCCACCCTCGCGCCGTTGACGGACACACGGCCCGTTCTCGTGGCAGTCTGCCAATTCATCTCCGCCTGGGTGACGTCACAGTCTCCGACACGGTGCACATCATTCCAGGGGTGCCCTGCCTCCTGCTCTCATGGAAAACCGCTCGGGCCCTCCGTCTGGTACCGACCGACTATCCACAGCAGATCGCCACCGTGGTTCTCCCAGCCACGCCGCCGCCCGCACGGCGCCGCCGCCGCGCGCCCGAGTCTCCCCCGCGCGGTCTCCGATGTCAGCCGACACTCGATCATCGCGCCGCCCCGCCACGGGCGATAACCGCCGCCGCCGCCGCCGCCGCCGAGCCTGGCCGCGGCCAGCTGGCGCCGCCGTCACCGCCGACGCCGCCGCCGCCGCCGTCGCTGCCGGCCGCGTCGACGACACATGTGCTGCCCCCTGCCACTGTTCGGCAGACTACAGCGCCACCAACCACCACCGGACATAAAGCCTCGGTCGAGAGCCCGCTCAACGAGTTTCCAGACGTGCTGGACGGTGTCGTCCGGGCGATGCCGGGGGAAAACTTCAAGATCCACCTTCGAGAGAACGCCACTCCATTCGCGGTGCGCGCACCGCGACGCATTCCGCTATCCCTCCGTGAGCCACTCCGTCAGGAGTTGGACAAGCTGGAGCAGGACGGCATCATCACTTCAGTGGTCGAGCCGACCGACTGGTGCGCCCCAATCGTGGTGGCACCCAAGAAAACCGGTGGCATCCGTCTGTGCGTGGATTTATCCAAGCTCAACCAGTCCGTGAAACGGGAGCTGTACCAGTCCAGCACGCCAGCTGAGTGCGTCGCGTCAATCGTGGCATCCGAGGCCCAGTGGTTTAGCGTTTTTGACGCCGCCAAGGGCTACCACCAGTGCCCTCTGGATGAGTCTTCCCGCCATCTGACGACCTTCATCACACCCTTCGGGAGGTATCAGTACCTCCGTGCGCCGTACGGCGTCTCGTCCATCAGCGAACATTACAACAGGCGGATGGATGAGTGCTTCATCGACATGGACGGTGTTCAGCGCGTCGTTGATGACGTCATCATCTACAGCAAGACGAAGTCCGCACACGTCGCCCGGGTCCGCGAGTTCCTGGCTCGATGCCGGGATCGCGGGGTGGCGCTAAACCCGGCGAAGACGCAACACCAGCGGAAGAAAGTCAAGTTCGCCGGCTTTATCGTGGCAGAAGACGGATATCTGCCCGACCCAACGCTCACTAACGCAATCGCAGCGTTCCCAACACCTCAGACGCTGACCGAACTCCGCGGCTTCTTCGGCCTCGTCAACCAGGTGGCCCCGTTCTCAGAGGAGACTGCGGAGCACCTGGAACCGCTGCGTCACCTGTTGAGCACCAAACGAACCTTCGGTTGGGACAGTTGTCACCAGGTGGCGTTCGAAAAGGCGCGGGCGGCGCTATCATCGGTGCGCACGCTCGCCTTTTTCGACCAAACGCGGCCCACTCTGCTGTCGACCGACGCGAGCCGTCTGAAGGGGCTCGGGTTCCTGCTTCAGCAGAAGCAGCTGGATGGCACATGGCGTACAGTCCAGGCCGGCTCCCGGTTCCTGACAGACGCAGAGAGCCGTTACGCCACCATCGAGCTGGAGCTGCTGGCGGTGGCGTGGGGGTGTCACAAGTGCCGCCTCTTCCTCAGTGGGCTCCCCGAGTTCGACGTGCTGACCGACCACCGCCCTCTGGTGCCAATCCTCAACTCCAAGAACCTGGATGAGATTGAAAACCCGCGCCTCCAGCGCCTGCGGCAGAAACTGCTGGTGATGACATTCACTGCTCGGTGGCAGCGCGGCACGGACCATCTGGCAGCCGACGCCCTCTCAAGGTCACCGGTGGACCCGCCGACAGAGGAGGACGAGCTGGCCGAGGACAGATCGGCCACAACCGTCGCCGCAATCATCACAGGCGAGGCGAGCGAACTCTGCACCGACCTCAGGCTGGATGAGGTACGGCGAGCGGCAGACCGGGACGAGGAGGCGCAGATCCTTCTTCAGACCGTGATGGACGGCTTCCCGTCCCAGAAGGCCGACCTTCCCGCGCTCCTGCGGCCATATTGGCCGGTCCACGACCGCCTCGCTGTCGATGACGGACTGGTCGTGTGTGGTTGCCGGCTCGTCATTCCCCGCCCGATGCGCGCAGCTGTCCTCGCCGAGCTGCACGCCAGCCATCAGGGAAAAGAAAAGACGAAGAGTCGAGCCCGCCAGATTGTCTTCTGGCCCAACATGAACAACGATATCGAGAACATCACCAAGACCTGCCAGCCCTGCCAGAGGGAACTGCCATCGCTGCCGAAAGAGACGCTGCGCACGCACGAGCAGGCCAGCCGCCCATTCCAACACCTCTGCGCCGACTTCTGTCAACACGCCGGCCAATACTTCCTGGTGGCGGTCGACCCTCTCTCCGGGTGGCTCACAGTCTGCCCGGTCGGCCGACACGCCAGTGCCTCGACGCTCATCAGGGAACTCCGTGGCATCTTCTGCCTGGCCGGAGCCCCAGAAGTCCTCTGGTCCGACAATGGTCCCCAGTTCACCTCAGCCGCCTTCCAGGCCTTCCTGAAAAACTGGGCCGTGCTACACCGCACCTCTTCTCCTCACTACGCCCAGTCCAACGGCCGAGCCGAAGCCGCCGTCAAGTTTGCCTCCAAACTCATCCGCCGCTGCTGGCGTGACGGACACATGAACAGCGACAGCTGGGCGCGGGGAATACTGCAGCACCGAAACACGCCTGGCCCCGACGGCAGGTCGCCTGCCCAAATCCTTCTCAACTCACCGGCAAGAGACATGCTACCCGCCCACCGGCGCTCGTTTTCCCCCCAGTGGCAGCGGGCAGCCGACGATGCCGAGCGCGCCGCTGCCGCACGCCAGGAACGCACCCGGACGGCCTACAACCAGCACGCCCGTGACCTGCCTGCTCTCCACATCGGATCGCAAGTCGCCTTGCAGGATCCGGCGACCGGCACCTGGGACCGTCACGGCGTAATCACCGACGTCGGCCCGCATCGGCGTTACTTCATCCGCCTGCCCAGCGGCCGTGTCCTCACCCGCAACAGGCGCCACCTCCGCCAACGATACGCCCACGCCCACCCGGACACTGCTGTCACCGTGCCCCTGCCCGGGCCACCCCTGCCAAGGCCTCCCCTGCCCGGGCCGCCGCCGCCCACCGCCTCTGATGCCGGGCCGGTGCAGCCGCCTCCGCCGCCGCCACTGCAGCCGCCGCCGCTGCAGCCGCTGCCAGCGGCTCCGGTGGCCGGCCCGCCACTCGAGGCACCACGGCGCTCTGAGCGACCCCGCCGCCAGCCAGAGCGCCTTATCGAGCTGATGTAAACAGTAATCGCACCGTACGGTCTTCTTTCTCGTGGTGTTTTATTTTGACCTTATGTTTATGCACGTCACCCGCCGGTTGACTGGTGGGGGGGTGTGTGAGTCTGATCGGTTAGCCGAGTCCTCCGCTAGGTGGCAGTGCGCCTGCGGGAGAAATACAGTCTTCTCTGAGTCGCCGACGCGTGTGGAGCTGGCGGCTACTACGGACTCGAACAGCCACTTAATTAATTAAACTATTTTTACCATTTTCCAAATTTGTATAAGCAATTGCGAAACTTGTGTCATGCCGCGAAGCGGCGCGAAGCGGCGCGAAATTTTCCAGTTTTTGACACTAGATAGCTGGATTTTGACTGCACTGCAAAGGGAATTCGTACGATAAATTGTTAATTTTTCCTGATGATCAGAGCTTCATCAGAGCTCATTTTTAGGAAAACTTCTGCTCGCCAAAGTTGGGGGGGCGCCGCCCCCCCCCCCGTCCAGATGTTTGGGGGCAAGCGCCCCCGCTGCCCCCCCCTGTTCCCGGGCCCCTGGTGGGCACTTTTGGCCAAGGGCCCTTTTTCTGGAAAAGCTCCCCCCCAACAGGTGCGGATCCAGGGGGTGGCCGCAGCGGTCGCCCTCAACCGAAAATATGTGGCGCCGGCCCTGATCATCCAAGGGTCTAATAAGGATGAAATTGTGACCGATTCTTTTCCACATCAAGACGAGGATAGATGATAGAAAAGATAGGAAAAATATATTTAGAAGAAGAAAAAAGAGATAGCATCATATTATATTATATTATAGCGCTGCAACGACGGATCAAATAATTTAGTAGCAGATTGCTCAAAGGATGTAACGCAGCAGTGCTAAATACTGCGCACCTCTATCGGTAAATTGTACACGCGGTTGGAAGCCCACGCAAATTAATACGCACAAATTCCCAACAGATAAATGTGTTGAATATGAAAAGTGTAAGTGCATTTTAAGACGTAAGTAGTAATGTAAGATTTTGTGATTTAATGCCAAAGATTTCACTGTCGTGAAATAATTGTGTCAGCACGGATGTAACAGCTTAGATATATGCCTATTGGCGCGGGGTGGCTACCTATTGAAACAAAACATTTACATTACATCAACATGAAGTAGGAGTGGCTGCACCTCTAAGCACATCAAAACTTGCTTGCTAAAATTGCTAAGTTGGTGAGTGATTTGCAACTCACACAAGTAGGCCCCAATCGCCTGACCGCCAAGGCTAGCCCCAATCGCCTGACCGCCAAGGCTAGGCCCAATCGCCTGACCGCCAAGGCTAGGCCCAATCGCCTGACCGCCAAGGCTAGGCCCAATCGCCTGACCGCCAAGACTAGGCCCAATCGCCTGACCGCCAAGGCTAGGCCCAATCGCCTGACCGCCAAGGCTAGGCCCAATCGCCTGAGATGAGTTAAGCCGGTCACGTCAAAATACCAGACTTTGTGTTCCTGGTGCTGTAGATGATACAGACACTAAATGATACAGGGCAGACAGGCATACAGATACACCACTAATGACGTGAAAAGCCTGGTATTTTGATGTGGCCAGCTATTGAACCCTTACCTGAGGTAAACAGAAATAACACTTCAATATTCTCCTGTTAAGCAATATGCTATTTTGCCTCATTCTCAGTAGATTGAGTCTGAAACCTTGGTTTGGATATAATTCCAGACTTAGTCTTCACCAGATATTACTGTGAACCCTGACCCTTGTCCCTTACTCTCAGACTAAGTATTACTTTGTTCACCGTCGGTATTCAGTGTTGAAGGCTTTTTGTGTCAATCAGTCTCAGCATAATCTTTGCCCTAAGTATTGACTGCATCTAACCGATACTTGGTTATCCAATATATGAGCATGACTAGGATGCAGGCGAAGGTAGCAGAGCTAGAGGCCCTCCAGGCTAGAGTAGCGGAGCTTGAGGCGCAGTTAAGTAAGTGTAGGTGTAGAGATGAGCCGCAAGAGGGTGTAGCTCCTGACCAAGGAACGTATGCGCAGATTGTGGTTAGGGGGTCAGAAAAGGAGCCTACAGGATCAGGGACCAGTGGTAGTTCTGATAGGGGCATAAGGGAGGAGGATAAGGCAAAGGTGGATAGTGCGGCTGGGGTTTGGAAGTGTGTTGGAGGGTCACGTTTCTGGAGACCCAACATTGTGGAAAGTAATGCTAGGGCCACAGACAGTAAGGATGAGGAGGGGTGCTGGGTAATGGAGGGTGGTAGCAGAATCTGGAGGAGGAAGAGGGAAGGGGATCAGGAGGGATGGACAAAAGTTCAGGGTAGAGTCAGGCAGTACAGCCCCAGGGAACATCAGGTTACACTAGCAAATAGGTTCAGTGCGTTAGAGTCAGCAGCTGAAAGTGACAAGGTACAGATTCAGCATTTAGTGGTTGGGGACTCAAGGGTAAGGCCCTTAAGGCGAACATTCTGTGGGAAGAGGGACAAATGTATAGTTAAACCGGGGGCAAAAGTAGTTGATATGGGCCCTGTCATTGAGGCAGAACTGGGTAGGAGTAGCCCGGAGACAGTTATAATACAGGTGGGGGTGAACAACATAGGACCTAGGCAGAGTGTGAGAATAGTAGCGTAGTACCGGAGCCTGCTGCAGAGGTTGAAGGAGTCCAGGAAACCAGTCATTGTGACTGGCATCCTCCCTCGCTGTGGAGCCAGTGAGGAGTGGTACTCGAGAGCTCTGTCTGTGAACAGCTCAGTTCAGAACTTATGTTCAGCTATGGGGCTTAGTTATGTAGACTTATGGGATCAGTTCTATGAGTGGCATAGGTACTATATGAAGGATGGGCTTCACTTATCGGATGAGGGGGCAAGGGCTTTGGGAGATGCCTACAGAAGTGTCATTCAGGGAAACTAGGTAGGAGGGGGGGTTCAGGGACGCTAGTACTAGGGCATCAAGAAGTAAGCATTGGTAGAAGTTCATGTCAGAATAGGACAGTAGATCATAATTCCCTCAGAATTAGTAGAGTCAGCTCAAAGTATAAGATCACATGTGTGTTGCTGAATGCCCAAAGTATTAGGTCTAAATTTGATGAGTTTGAGTGTTATGTTGCCCTTGAAAAGCCTGATATCATTTGTGTAACCGAGACATGGGTTAGTGAGGGGTATAATAGGGATAGGCTACAGGATTTCGAGTTACAAGGGTATAACATGTTCTCATACTGCAGAGAATCACGGCAGGGAGGCGGAGTGTTTGTATATGTAAATAGCTTGTACTGCACTACTAGAGTTGATGATTCTAGTAAAGTAAAAGAAGTAGAATCAATCTGGCTTGACATTAAAATTGGTACAGGAAACAGAGGAAGGTTGAGGATAGGTGCATTTTACAGACCAGGGAATCTTCCAAGGAACTCCCAAGCTGAAACAGACCAAGATATTTGTGAGGAAATACGTAGGAACTTTCGGGCTCAGTGTCTTATTATGGGAGATTTTAACTTAAGAGGATACGAAAGTATAGCAGAGGAAACAAATGAGTGTAGGTCGTATAGGCAAATCTTTGAAGAGGAGCTTTTCATGCATCAGTTTGTAACAGAGCCAACCAGACATTGCTCCATTCTAGACCTTGTATTCTCAGACAACAGTGATCTAGTTAGTGACATAAGTATTTGTGCATGTCTAGGAACCAGTGATCACAATATGGTTAAATTCAATATCTCATCAGAAATGAGGCCCAAAGATAACCTTATTATGGTTCCAAACTTCAGCCGGGCTGATTTTGATGGTATTAGAAATGACCTCGCACAGATAAAATGGAACGTTGAGTTGGCAGGTTTAGATGCATGTGAGGCCTGGAATGTTTTCAAAGCTAGATTAAGCCAAATTCAAAATTGGCATATACCCCTCAGGCACAAACGTAACAGAACCAAGGGCAATCCAGTTTGGCTTACCCCAGAAGTGAGGAGTGCTATACAAGCTAAAAGAAGTGCATTTGGCATTTTGAAGGGATCTTCACTAGATATAAATCAGAAGGCCTACCAGAATGCAAGAAATTCAGTTAAGAAAAAGGTCAGAGCAGCTAAAAGGGCAAAGGAACTTGATTTAGCTAGACATTGTAATGCAGATAGTAAGAAGTTCTTCAGTTTTTATAAGTTAAGTACAGTTTCCAAAAATATAGGTCCATTTAAGGTAGATGATGTGTTAGTTAGCAAGGACAGTGAAATGGTTGAAGTGCTTAATGATCAGTTTCAATCTGTCTTTACTATCGAGGACCAGAGTAGTATTGCAGCACTTCAGCCTGAGCTAGAGACAGAGGAGACTATAGGAGAGCTAGGTGGCATAAGTAGTGAACTTGTTCTAGAATATCTAAAGAAAGTAAGGCCTAACAAGGCAGAAGGACCTGATGAAATCCATGCTAGACTTTTAAGAGAATCTGAAAGGGAGTTGTCGGTTCCATTAGCCATAATATTTTCTAAATCACTTGCAGATAGTAAAATTCCACTTGATTGGAAAAGAGCAAATGTTGTTCCTATTCATAAAAAGGGAGATAGAAGTAAAGAGGAAAACTATAGACCAGTTAGTCTGACCTCATTAGTCTGCAAGGTGCTTGAATCAATCATCAAAGATAAGATTGTTGAATTCTTGGAGCAAAATGAACTCATCAAAGATACACAGCATGGCTTTAGGAAGGGCCGTTCTTGTTTAACTAATCTTCTGGAGTTTTTGGATGTTGCAACAGATAGCGTTGATCAGGGTAAACAGCTAGATGTAGCGTTTCTTGATTTCAGTAAAGCATTTGACAAAGTCCCCCATACAAGACTGGGGTTGCAACTTAAAATTCATGGGATCAGGGGCAAGATTCTGGATTGGATAGAAACGTGGCTTTCAGGACGCCAGCAAAGGGTTATATTGAATGGGTGCCAATCACAATGGAAGGAGGTTCTCAGTGGGGTTCCACAGGGCTCAGTCCTGGGCCCATTGCTTTTTATAATATTTGTGAATGCAATTGAGAACAGTATAGACAGCAAAGTCTTGAAATTTGCAGACGATCTAAAAGTTGTCAGGATTATTAGAGGAAAACATGATCAGGATGTTTTTCAATCAGATCTGGACAAGCTAGTTGAGTGGTCTGAAGCATGGCAGATGAAATTCAATTTGAGTAAATGTAAGATTATGCACGCTGGACGGGTTAGCAGTAAACATAGGTATGAAATGGGTGGGCAGAAAATGGAGCAGATTGAAAAGGAAAGAGATTTAGGTGTCGTGGTAAACAATAGACTATCAGCGTCAGACCAGGTTGTAGAAGCTAGGAAAAAGGCACTTAGAATGCTAGGGGCCATTAACAGAAATGTTTCCTACAAGAGTGAAAAGGTAATAACAAAACTGTATTGTGCATACGTTAGACCACATTTGGAGTATTGTGTACAAGCCTGGTCTCCAACATATGAGAAAGATTGCTGGTTGTTAGAAAGAGTTCAAAAAAGGGCAACAAAAATGATTAATTGTCTTGGTAGTTTACCTTATGAAGATAGATTAAGGAAATTGGGTATGTTTTCACTTAGATATAGAAGGCTAAGAGGAGATCTAATTGAAGTCTTCAAATTTGTAAATAGTCAGCATTCTGGATATTTAAAGGGTATGTTTGAGCTCAATAGGGAAAATCGAGGTAGAGGTCATCAGCATAAACTCATTATGAAACAAAGTAGGACTAGGCTACGACAGTCATTTTTCAGTAGAAGGGTTGTAGGACATTGGAATATGCTACCAGGGGATGTCGCTGATGCAGTGACACTTGCTTCCTTCAAAATTAGATTAGATAAATACTTTACAGAGAAGGGATTAGTTCATAAATACTCGTGGGATTAGCCTTCTTTTATGCAGGTAGAGTAAGGTGATTTGAAGGGGCGAGACTGGTGGAGGGGGGGGGGGGTGCAACCTCGGATGGGCCCAAGAGGCTCTTTGTTGCACTTTTCTTTTATGTCTTTTATGTCTTTATCTTCCGGGTTTTTGAATATATTTGTAAAATTAGATTTTGTGATGAAAAACTTCTTTTTTAATTACACAAAATCAACATTTTCAAACAATATTCAAAAACCGGAATACATATTGGAGAACCATGTATGGATGATGCCCAAACCAAATTTCAAAGCAATATCTATATCTGTGACTGACTTATGGCTCCCTAAGTATGAAAGGTATGTGGATGTGGCACTTCTTTGTCTACCCAAAAAAAAGCAAACCGGCCCTATTTATTCTGCTTTACTTTGTCAGTTGTGCGCCAAGTTGTATGCCAAAAAGCCCCCATTGAACCACAGTCTGGCTATAAACCCATAGACTTCCCAGCTTGACTTATGAACTCAAATGATAAATTTGAAGAGCGAAAATCCAGCTTGTAAAAATCATGTGTTTAGAGAATTTGAAAATATATATTATTACTGAAGCTCACTGCTCAACCTAAACACTTGCAAAAAGTATGAAAAACTTGCTTAATAACATGTTTTGTTTACACACTACTAGCTGACAACATGCTCCCCATAGGCCCTATGTTGAAGGCTTGCCTCTGTGTTACCTAGTATTATATGACTGTGCATTTAACAATGGGTATTCCTGCCACAAACTGCAGGTCATCTCAGTCAAGAGCAAACAACCCAAGTTAGGAGTTGATCAATTTTCCTCCTTGTCTTTGCTGTATTACTTTTGTGCTCAACCATTAAGTGTGCCGTCTATTTTCAGATTAAGCTGAAGCATGCCTTCACTTCCTACTTTGGCCAAGGTGGCTGGCTGTGGAGCTCTGATGGTTGCTGGGGCTTTCTCCTACACTCAATGGAAGATAGAGGTAAGTATTTTAAAATCAATTTTAACAAATATAAATGGTGCCTACTGCCTGCAATGAATGGATTTCACCTCTTATTTTTGCTGGTTCATAATACCTATTTAATAAGTTCTGAACACCATAGGAAATTGGCCACATTTAATTTACTGGCCTTGAATTAGGTGTCCTATCCAGGTGCAGGACTGGAAATGCTCTTTTGACAGGTTCTGTCAGACTGACAGCAGTGTTCTGACCATGTTTCAGGAGGGTCTTAAAGGTGGCACATGGTACAGTGAGTCCTTGCGGCTGCTACGCGCCCACAGCGGTGCCGCAACTCTGCTCGGAGATCCAATCGCCGACGGCAGGCTGGACCTTGCCGGCAACGAGACCAACTTCTGTGACCAGACACGCGCCCAGTTCCGCGTACCTGTCAAAGGTGGGTTTTGGGAGTTAGAGGAAGGAAATTGGCATAAATGATGGGGGCGGTATTATAAGTGAATGTATAAGACTTTCTACTGTTCATGCTTTACCTTGTTGTATCAATTCACTCCATGCTTGGTGTTTGAATGTACTGATCACTAACTTGTAAATATCGTTTTGCGGACTCGCACATGTGCTAGTGAAGCGTTTTGTCAACTTATATTTTAGGGATTCATATCTTTGGTACTTGTTAATCCGGTAAAAGTTGGTGTTTTCGGTTGTTGTGAAGTTTTTGTGATTGTATTTCACATTTACTCACACATCACATCACTCACTTCACACATCACTGACTCACATCACATCACTCACACACATCACTGACTCACAAAACATCACTCACACACATCACTCAATTATTCCATGTTACCTCATGTCTGTGAATTTTTAGATGAACTTGATTACTAAAGGTGTTTTCGCATTGATTTCACCACTACACTGATTTGGTAAAATAACGGATTTGAGTTTTGTCGCATGCTTGACATTTTCCGTGATTCACGGTCCCAGGTCCGAAACAGAAAGGCTACCTACACCTGTGGGCATCTCGCGCGGAGGGCGAGTGGACTGTGGACCGACTGGAGCTGGAGCTGGCTGCAGACGCCAGCCGGAGGCTGCTCGTCCTTGGTTGTCAGCAGCAGGCACCACAGACGGATGCTGCCCCCGAGACTGAGGCTGCGTGCTGATCCTGGGCTGCTGGGTGGGTTCTTAGACAATTATTACCTGCTGCTGGCAATGCTGCTGACTCGTGTGTCAAATGCTGGTGTTAGCACTAAGACTGGCAGTCCGGAGGCCTGTTTCCCAACAGAGACCAGCGGCAAGCCAAGCGTCCACCGGCGGACAGTTCCGCTCTGGTGACACAGGTGGTGCTGGCGTTGGCGGTGGCGCATTGCAGAGGGCGCTGGCAGCGGTTGACGGCTCTGTCCCGTGAACACTAACAGCGATACCAGTCGATGAGACCCGATCCAAAACATAATTTGGAGACAGTCATGTTACCATTGTAAATGTCGCCTGTCAGAAACACGCCCGAACGAGGCAGGTTTTCTTGCTAAACTCGGGACACCGTCCATGAGGTCTCCCTGTTCTGTTTGCGCTTAAATCGTCAACTCGAACCCTCATGCCGTGTGCGGAGCGTCTACGTTGGACTAGGAACACCGTAAGTCATTTGCATGAGCTGCATAGCGTGGAGTAGAGTGTATCGGCAAAGTCGTATTGTAAAGCTCAAGACAAGGTTTACCAGAACTAGAGTCGCGTTTGTACGTGAATGGCAACCTACGAATATGATGGCATGTCTTTCCAGGTCGGTTGAGTCCTTGGCGTTCGTCTAATTACAACGCCCGTGTGTAACTAGTCGAGATAGGTGTGAATTTGTGGGTGTGGGAATGATTGGAAGTTTTGAATGACGATGTATTTTTTGATGCACATTTGAATGGCAAGACTATGTATGTATTTTGTTAAATATACTGTAGCGGATGGCTGAAGTATCTAGTAGATATTTTTGCATTAACGAAAAACAGCATATGTGTGGAGTGATAGAACACATATCACTCTGCATTTTTCCACACTATATATATTAATATATATATATATATATATATATATATATATATATATATATATATATATATATATATATATATATATATATATATATATATCAGTGGCGTAGCCACGGGGGGTCCTAGGACCCCCGTGGCGTTTTTTTTTTTTTTTTGTCCGGTTTTATTCTATATGGGGCCCCTCAGATGTTTCACACAAAAAAAAATGTTACTGAAATCCAGGGATAACCGATTATTGGAACACCATTTTATCATTTGTCAGTCGGTCGGTGGGGCCCTCAATAAGTCTATGGGCCCTCAGTAAGTCCATAGGGCTATCAGCGGGCATAGCTGACTGAGTTGGTTTTTGGAGCCCTCAGTGGGCCTGCATAGACAGCTATCAGTCAGTCTTTGGGGCCCTCAGTCGGTCTATGGGTCCCTCAGTCAGTCTGCGGGGCCCTCAGTCGGTCTGCGGGGCCCTCAGTCGGTCTGCGGGCACTCAGTCGGTCTGCGGGGCCCTCAGTCGGTCTGCGGGGCCCTCAGTCGCTCTGCGGAGCCCTCAGTCGGTCTGCGGGGCTCTCAGTCGATCTATGGGCCTGGGCCATCAGTCGGTTTATGGGGCCTTCAGTCGGTGCATGGGGCCTTCAGTCGGTGCATGGGGCCTTCAGTCGGTGCATGGGGCCTTCAGTCGGTGCATGGGGCCTTCAGTCGGTGCATGGGGCCTTCAGTCGGTGCATGGGGCCTTCAGTCGGTGCATGGGGCCTTCAGTCGGTGCATGGGGCCTTCAGTCGGTGCATGGGGCCTTCAGTCGGTGCATGGGGCCTTCAGTCGGTGCATGGGGCCTTCAGTCGGTGCATGGGGCCTTCAGTCGGTGCATGGGGCCTTCAGTCGGTAATGGGACATATGAGGACCTCAAACGGTCTGTGGGGCCCTCAGTGACCTGGGTGGTTCTCAGCCGATCTGTGGAAACTGAAAAACTCAATTGGTCTGTGGGCTCTCAGCTGGTATGCGGGGCCATCAGTCGGTCTGTACGGCCCTCAGTCGGTCTATGGGGCACTCATCTGGTCTATGGGCCTGGGGCCATCAGTCGGTCCATGGGCCCTCAGAAGGCCTAGAAGGCTTTCAGTTGGTTTGTGGGACCCTCAGTGGGCGTGGGTAGATATCGCCTATCAGTCAGTCTTGGGGGCCCTCAGTAGGTCTGTGTGGCCCCAGTAAATCTGTGGGGCCCCCAGCAGGTCTGTGGGGCCCTCATTCGGTCAATGGGGCATTTCAGTTGGTTTATGAGACTCTCAAACAGTCTGTGGGGCCCTCAGTCCGTATATGGGGCCCTCAGTGGGCTTAACTCGCTCTCAGTTGGTTTGTGAGACCTTCAGTGGGCCTGGAAAGGTAGCTATCATTCAGTCCTTGGGGCCCTCGGTCGGTCTGCGGAGCCCTCAGTCGGTTTATTGGGCCCTCAGTGGGCCTGTGTAGGTAGCTTTCAGTCAGGTTTGGGGCCCTCAGTCGGTCTATGGGCCTCGGGCCATCAGTCGGTACATGGGCCTTCAGTCGGTAATGGGGCCCTTCAGTTGGTCTATGGGGACCATAAACGGTCTGTGGGGCCCTCAGTGTCCTGCGTGGCTCTCAGCCGGTCTGTGGGGCCCTCAGTGACCTGGGTGGTTCTTAGCCGATCTGCGGAAACTGAGAAACTCAATTGGTCTGTGGGATCTCAGCTGGTATGCGGGGCCCTCAGTCGGTCTGCGGGGCCCTCAGTCGGTCTGCGGGGCCCTCAGTCGGTCTGCGGGGCGATCAGTCGGTCCATGGGCCCTCAGAGCGCCTAGAAGGCTCTCAGTTGGTTTGTGGGCCCTCAGTGGGTCTGAGTAGGTAGCTATCAGTCAGTCTTTGGGGTCCTCGGTAGGTCTGTGGGGCCCTCAATCGGTCAATGGGGCCTTGCAGTTGGTTTATGAGGCTATCAAACAGTCCGTGGGCCCTCAGTCAGTATATGGGGCCCTCGGTGAGCTTAGATCGCTCTCAGTTGGTTTTCGGGCCTTTAGTGGGTCTGGAAAGGTAGCTATCAGTCAGTCCTTGGGGCCCTTAGTCGGTCTGCGGGGCCCTCAGTCGGTCTATGGGGCCTTCAGTTGATATTTGGTGCCCTTCAGTTAGTCTATGGGGACCTCAAACGGTCTGTGGGTACCTCAGTGGCCTGGATGGCTCTCAGTCGGTCTGTGACGCTCCCTGGGTCAGGGTGGTTCTCAGCCGATCTGTGGGAACTGAGACTATTAGTCGGTCTGCGGGTCCCTCAGTCGGTATGTGGGGCCCTCAGTCGGTCTGTGGTGCGCTTAGTCGGTATATGGGGCCCTTGATAGGTTTGTGGGGCGCTCAGTCGGTCTATTTGGCTCTAAGTTGGCCTATGGGGCCCTTCAGTTGGTTTATGAGGTTCCCAAACAGCCTGTGGGGACCTCACTCAGTATATGGGGCCCTCAGTAAGTACATGGACCCTCAGTGGGCTTAGATCGCTCTCAGTTGGTTTGTGGGTCCTTCGGTGGGCCTGGAAAGGTAGTTAGCAGTCAGTCATTGGGACCCTCAGTAGGTTTGCGGGACCCTCAGTTGGTCTGCGGGGCCCTCAGTCGGTCTATGGGGGCTCTTAGTCGATATATGGGTCTGGGGTCATGAGTCGGTCCATTGGCCCTCAGGGCCTAGAAGGCTCTCAGTTGGTCTGTGGGCCCTCAGTGGGCCCGGGTAGGTAGCTATCAGTCAGTTTTTGGGCCCTCAGTAGGTCTATGGGGCCCTAAGTCGGCCTATTGGGCCCTTCAGTTGGTTTATGAGGTTCTCAAACAACCTGTGGGGACCTCAGTCAGTATATGGGGCCCTCAGTAAGTACATGGACCCTCAGTGGGCTTAGATCGCTATCAGTTGGTTTGTGAGACCTTCGGTGGGCCTGGAAAGGTAGCTATCAGTCAGTCATTGGGACCCTCAGTCGGTCTGCAGGACCCTCAGTCGGTTTATTGGGCGCCCAATTGGTATGTGGGGCCATTCAATTGGTCTATGAGGCCCTCAAATGGTTTGTGGGCCCTCAGTGTCCTGCGTGGCTCTCAGTCGGTCGGTGGGCCCTCAGTGACCTGGGTCGTTCTCAGCCGGTCTTAGGTAAATGAGACACTCAATCGGTGTGTGGGCCCTCAGCTGGTATGCGGGGCCCTTAGTCGATCTGCGGGGCCCTCAGTCGGCCTGTGGGCCCTCAGTCGGTTTATGGGCCTAAAACTTACATATGGGTAAGTACATGACACGAGTACGACGTCCCTGTCGGATCCTGATTGTAAATGGTAAGTTCCTGTAGCATGCATATTGCATATGTTTTGTGGGTCTCGCTTCTGTGCATACTTCCATAATCCATGACAAGATTAGATGAAATATTATAATATCATCATTCATCAGTTAAAATTTTGCCTCTTAATACTTAAACGCGCATCTCTACCGTTTGTGCAATCGGTGGTATACGTTCACGGTGCTGCCATGTAGTGCCCTGCGTAACACTAAGAAAAGCGTGATGTAATTCTTTGAAAACGTTGTACAATGTTAAATGTATGCTACGTAGACCGGAACGACTTACACCAAACATCCCCTGGACTGAAGCAACGAATCACATTCCACATTGTTTGTGCAATAATGTGAACGCAAGTTGCATTGTTTTGTGAGGAACTTTGTCTAACATTTTAAGGAGAATTCACGTTTACATATAAACCGGCATTGGAAAATTATGGGCCTTCAATTTTGTGGGCCCCAAGCACACACAGTGGGCCCTCAATCTGTCGCGGACCCGGACCCCCCCCCCCCCCCCCCCCGGAGCTAAATCCTAGCTACGCTACTGATATATATATATATGCATCATTATTCATTAGCGAAAGCGCTGCGCGGCGTCTATCATAAATCACAACTGCTGTTTCACTTATCGTTTTCAACACAAGTGATTGCTCGTGGATATCTGATACCAGCCAGTAGCTGGTTATGGGTATAAGACCCCATAACTGGCACACGGAAGTGCCATCCGCTCCATTCCGAGTGTTAATGTTATTTATACCCCTCTCCCGTCCCCTGGGTGCCAGGGATATAATCCGCTTTAATCCGATAACGAAGTATATTTATCGCATGGCAAATCCAACGACACAGTGTAAAGACCGCGGCAAATAAAGGGAATAGGTCACCTTGAAAGTTGTCTTGAAATGCAACCATACGGTGCTCTTGAGCTCAAAACTACGAATATGACTTTAGTTTGGACAACTGATGGATATATGTGGAGAAAGAAGTAAGTTTCTCTTTGTATTTCACGATAAATCGTACGATGACAGCTGGCGTTCTGGCTCCGCCCCGCTACGCCTGACGCCAAGTACAGTCTCTGACAAGGGGCCACCGCGCTGCCCGGGCGGCTGAGCGGATATCAACGAGGCGTCGTGATCAGAGACTACGTGCCAGAGAGTGTATCTGCCTCTGCCGGCGAGCGTTCATGTCCCAATCGTGGCCCGGAGCAGCGGACATGAAACCGGCCCCACTAGTCCTGTCGAAATTACTTAACGTAGGGAGGTAATTTTTCACTACAACCCATTTTTAGATCTGCTCTACAAATCTGCTATATCAGTCCAAAACTCCTTGTTAACCCGCGAGTTACTGGGGTATATTTCATAACGCGACTTACTGGGGGGGGGGGGGCTATTTTTTGCCCCCCCCCCCCCCCCCTCTGATCTCCGGAACTACTGGACCGAATGTAAAAATTCGAACGGCATTCGATAGCCCTGGGAAATTTATCGAGGGAAACATAATATTGTTTACCTCGGGGTCACCGATGACGTCACAGGTCAGGTCAAGTACAAAATGTTTGACCGTGTCAAAAGGTCTCTATGGATGGAATTGTCGCGCAAAATTGTGATATTAAACGCATAAGCCGTTGATAAATCGGTATGATTCGTGTGTCTGACACTTATAAGTACCCTTCTAAGCTGTTTATGACCTTGGTTCAGGTCAAGGTCATCCGTGGTCACGAGGTCAAACTGCAGATTACGGTCATTAGGCGTTGTAACACATGTTTATGTGTTTGTTTTTCGTCTAGAACGCGAACAATGACCTTAGAACATTGTTTGTTCCATATAAATAGAATTAAAAAGCAAAAATGGAAATGCGTTTTATTTTGTCATAGTAATGCTGTGAGAAGTGGTCGATTTTTGTCATTTAAAGGTCATATCTCGGTCATTTTGAAAGATATCGACTTTAAATTTGGTACACATATTCACCGCATACGTCTCGATCACATATATTCCGGTTTTTGGATAATTCTGATTTTTTCTTGAAAATTTTGTTTAAAAAAAAAATGTCTTTGGATTTCTCAAAATTTTGAATTTCCAAAAAACTCAAAAATCCGAGATAGCAGTTTGATAGCCCGGTCTATTGTCAGTAATTTGATTTAATACAATTTAGTTTATCTCAAATATCGTACCTTTGACAGCGTTTTCCGCAAACCATTATTTTGCAACAAAAACCGAAGAACATGACGTCACTCTGACGTCATTCCTGATTGACCTATCATAGCCTTATATTTTTAATTTTGCCAACATGTGTAGAATTGATGTGAGAGAAGTTACTGCGAGTTTGGTGACGATGCGGGTGTTCGTTTAGGAGTTATTGCAAAATAACGGGAGGGGGGGCAAAAAATAGCCCCCCCCCCAGTAACTCGCGGGTTAAAGGTGAACTATTCCCTTTAATACAATTATATTAGCTTCTCAATGGGAAATTTTGGATATTGTGCCATATTTGTAGCCAGTGACGGATCTACGTTGGGGCAAAACAGGCAATTGCCCCCAAACGAAAATTCGGTAGGCAAACGTATGTTTTTGCCCCCCCCCCCCCAAAAAAAAAAACGTTCCGGGAATTCGTGATTTACCCCCGCCCCCCGCTCAATGAATCTTTCGCGCCGACGACCCGACGTCACCCTGACCCAGCTCAACGACTTCGTGCTGACGACTCCCCCCGGTCAACGACTTTCCGCTGACGAAACGGAGTGGAATCCCCCCCCCCAAAAAAAAAAATCGCAACGTAGATCCGCCACTGTTTGCAGCCATGGTTCAGTTGTCACTGGTTCAGTTGTGCCTGGTTCAGCTGTCTCTGGTTCAGTTTTACCGGTTCAGTTGTCACTAGTTCAGTTGACGTAACGGGAAAAAAGTACACTGGCAAAACAAACAAAAATACCTTTAATCTGGTAGCACATATGGTAGCAATTTTATTAGCTGATTCGCTAGAAAATGTAAACATGCGTTGGATACGTGCGCTACTGCGCTTACTGTCCATGCTGGGCTTTCGCCACACGCGGAAGTTGAAGATACAAATGATTCCTGATTTAAATGTATTAGATAGTTTCATAATATAATTTGTTATTATTTCAAGGCATATATTGCGGTAATTAAAGGAATATCGACCATTTATTCCAGTCCAAATGCGGTGCGTATTCGCAACTTGAACTGATCTCAGTTCGTGGGGGGGGGATATAACTCTTGAATTAACAAAAATGCTAACTATTGTAGTGCAATTTCCAGTAGCTAACAGTTGTCTGATGTCAATTGAGTGAGCTGTTACAGCCACTATATGTTTTATCTGGAATTGGGTCTTAAAAGATAAATTCATCCTTGTGCTGATTGTTGACTGACATGCTTGAGTGTACATTTGTTAGTAATCATATGTTGGTTGATGTTTTGATGCTGTTATTTTTGAATGTATGAACATGATTGATTTACTAACAACAGGATGAAATATCCTTATGTAGGACTAAACAAATAATTAACTGTAAATTTAGAGCATTTACTGGACAAATTGCTGAGATTGGTACCCACTCTTAGCCAGAGCAAAGCTTATTGCTGAGTGAAAAACATGGCAGGAATGTTGACAAGGTATTTCGGGAGCCCAAATTCTGCCCCAATTGGGGCAAGATTTGCCAGATCAAATTTAGCTCCTCAAGCCAAATGTTGACCGGGGGGGGGGGGGGGGGGTGTCAGCAGAATCACATTTTATCCAGTGTAAATTGGTTCCCAATGGCATGAGTTGCCCCAAATAATCTCACTGCTACCCCAAAATGTCAAAAGCTGCCCTGAATTTCCAAAAGCTGCCCCAATTTTGATGTGTTGATGCCAACCCTGCCCCGACAAGATCTTGTTGAAACCTGCCACGTTTTGCAGACTGACTTATTGCATGGGCCCTGACCCCACCATTCCATCAAGAAATTTTAAATCATCAACAGAATTAAGTGGCAAAAGTAAAATGACTCAAACATCCCCCCTAGTGACTGGGAACGGTCCTCCCAACCTGCTAGCTTCAGCTGACCTTGAATGTGACTGCTGCCACTGGCTGTAGATCATCCCCTCCAGGAGAAAATAGCAAGCACTTTATTGTGTTGAACCTACCTTGCCAGGGTGTGTGAGACCTGCTGTCCAGTATTCTCCCAACATAGCTCAAACTAGGGCAGACAACTACTAGTGATTGCATGCATGGCATAGTCAGACGGAGGCCGGGCTACTGCAAAGATGTTTGCCTCATTGGTTGTCTTTTCACATGGAGGATGTAAGCAGCACAAGTTTTTCTTCAGTTTGCTGATCGTGATGACCAGAAATGACAGGAGAATATGTTTGCAATGAAATTGGACCCTGCAAGGGTTCACAGAAACCCTGTTTGTCTGCAAAATATGGGCAAAAGTGTGTGTGTGTTATTAGTGGATATGGGATAAAATTGTCTGTACTTTGCCGCATTGCCGCATGTTTTTGCCGCATGTTCATTGCCGCATGTTTCAGTGAACAATACCGCTCCATTTGCTGTCCAGGGAGTGATAAAGCAGGTTGGACATCCAAAATGTAAAATAATATGCTTTCCACTCGATAATTAACAAAGCCACCAGCCAAACAGTCTCATAATTACATAACATTTGTAGAAGATAAATTAATATATGCTATGATGTTGGTTTCATACCTTTTGCCCCTTTGGTTCCTGAGATGTGAATAAAAAACTGAAAAACAGAACAAAAATCAACTGATCCACAGTCAAAGCTTACTGGCGCGTGCCCTCTCTTGCGTGGAGACCCACATCTGGTATGACACTATTCACTGTTCTTTCCTCTACAAATGTGTGCCAGTTTTATCCTGATCTGGCCTATAGTTGGCGAAATATGCGTCCTAGATTGTAACCGTTTTCCCCGGTTTTTGAACGTTCGAAAAACTTGACCGCCCCATGTTAACCCATATGGGAACTTCGATCATGCTCCATGCGGTCGCTAGACACCGCACCGTCATGAGTTTGTGCCTAAGCAATGCATTATCCACTAAGCTACAATCTGATAACAGTTCAGCTCCGCTAAGTGCTTTGAATCGTGAGATATCCCCAAATATCCCCAAATAACACATGCATACATATATACATACATACATACATACATGCATGCATGGTGTATAGTGCATGCACACATGTCATACATACATACATACATACATACTTACATACATGATGACCATACATACATGACCTGAACCCGTTTTAGATCGCTTGTTGGACTGCATCTTCGCGCCTTCGGCGCTCCGCCTCCGCCTGAATAACACTGAACATGTCCCAACGCTGGTCTTTTCATACTATTGGCCATGTAGATGGTACTGCTGCACTCTATCACCAATGGCATGGAAAGGAGGGTGTTGGGACGTGTCTGGGATTATGGCTGCTTACCCTACATGGGCACTGGGCGGCCAGACTTTGTGGTTGATTTACCCATGATGTGACAAAAGGATCATGTAGATGTGTTTTTATTGCATTTCATGTTCTAAAAAACATAAAGACAAAAATAAAAGTGCAACAAAGAGCCTCTGGGGCCCATCCGAGGTTGCACATACCCCCCCCCCCCCCCCCCACCACCACCACCACCACCACCACCACCACCAGTCTCACCTCCTCAAATCACCTTGCCCTACATGCCTAAAAGAAGTCTAATCCCACAAGTATTTATGAACTAATCCCTTCTTTGTAAAGCATTTATCTAATCTAATTTTGAAGGAAGCAAGTGCCACTGCAGTAGCGACATTCCCTGGTAGCATATTATAATGTCCTACAACCCTTCTACTGAAAAATGACTGTCGTAGCCTAGTCCTACTTTGTTCCATAATGAGTTTATGCTGATCACCTCTAGATAACATATTGTTATATTTATGAAATTTTCCATCTACTGCAGTGTAATGTTTCAAAGTTGCTTATCTCATTGTATTTATACTTTAGATAAGGATATTCATTGGCATTAAAGGGAAATATTCACCTTTTTATTTTTTAGCAACAATTTCTTAGGCTTTCGTTATGGTATAACAATGATGTGATCTAAATTTAATAATGAAATAACATTATTCCCTAATTCAAAGTTGGAAGTTTGGACAAATTAAAAAGCAAGTTCATATACTTCTTTCAGAGTTCATGATCGGTGTTTTCCCTCCACTAGTGAAACGCAACATATTGTATCAATCTTTCTATTTGTATTGTTTTTGTATCAATCTGTTCAACGTTGAATACCTCTCGTTTCTCAACAAATCGCATACAGTATATAGGTGGCCGTCCGGGGCCAAGCTAAATTGTCGATTTGAACGCACTTTTTTCAAATGCTTGTTGATTGTTCATAAAAGCTTAGCACATATTCGCAAAAGCTAGAGTGCAGGAAACATATTGCATACCTTCATGATAAACAGCAATGCGTAGGGAGGCTAATTTACAGAATTCGTTTCCGATTACTTGCTGAGTGCCGACCGTTATAAGCGTGGATCGCTTATCAACTATAGCTTGAAATATCTTTCGGTAGGAATGTTTATATGCAAAATGTGATAAATTTACAATATAAGTTGGTCTCGTCTATCGATTTCAAGTAATAACTCCATTGTTGTGGAAAAGGTGAATATTTCCCTTTAACTCATCTGGCCTTGCTATTTGCTAATGCTTAGGCAAAGCTTTCAAACTGACTCAAGACATGAGGTCATCTGATCTCGTCAGGGTATAGGAGTAAACCAAGTGTGAGCAACCACCTTAACAACCCACAGAAGCTCCTCCCTCCTCCCTCCTCCCTCCTCCCTCCTCCCTCCTCCCTCCTCCCTCCTCCCTCCTCCTCCTCCCTCCTCCCTCCTCCTCCTCCCTCCTCCTCCTCCCTCCTCCCTCCTCCCTCCTCCCTCCTCCCTCCTCCCTCTCCTCCCTCCTCCCTCCTCCCTCCTCCCTCCTCCCTCCTCCCTCCTCCCTCCTCCTCTCCCTCCTCCCTCCTCCCTCCTCCCTCCTCCCTCCTCCCTCCTCCCTCCTCCCTCCTCCCTCCTCCCTCCTCTCCTCCCTCATCCCTCCTCCCTCCTCCCTCCTCCCTCCTCCTCCTCCCTCCTCCCTCCTCCCTCCTCCCTCCTCCCTCCTCCCTACTCCCTCCTCCCTACTCCCTCCTCCCTCCTCCCTCCTCCCTCCTCCCTCCTCCCTCCTCCCTCCTCCCTCCTCCCTCCTCCCTCCTCCCTCCTCCCTCCTCCCTCCTCCCTCCTCCCTCCTCCCTCCTTCCTCCTCCCTCCTCCCTCCTCCCTCCTCCTCCTCCCTCCTCCCTCCTCCCTCCTCCCTCCTCCCTCCTCCCTCCTCCTCCTCCTCCTCCCTCCTCCCTCCTCCCTCCTCCTCCTCCCTCCTCCCTCCTCCCTCCTCCCTCCTCCCTCCTCCCTCCTCCCTCCTCCCTCCTCCCTCCTCCCTCCTCCCTCCTCCCTCCTCCCTCCTCCCTCCTCCCTCCTCCCTCCTCCCTCCTCCCTCCTCCCTCCTCCCTCCTCCCTCCTCCCTCCTCCCTCCTCCCTCCTCCCTCCTCCCTCCTCCCTCCTCCCTCCTCCCTCCTCCTCCTCCTCCCTCCTCCTCCTCCCTCCTCCTCCTCCCTCCTCCCTCCTCCTCCTCCCTCCTCCCTCCTCCTCCTCCCCTCCTCCCTCCTCCCTCCTCCCCTCCCTCCTCCCTCCTCCCTCCTCCCTCCTCCCTCCTCCCTCCTCCCTCCTCCCTCTCCCCTCCCTCCTCCTCCTCCCTCTCCCTCTCCCTCTCCCTCCTCCCTCCTCCCTCCTCCCTCCTCCCTCCTCCCTCCTCCCTCCTCCTCCTCCTCCTCCCTCCTCCCTCCTCCCTCCTCCCTCCTCCCTCTCACTCCTCCCTCCTCCCTCCTCCCTCCTCCCTCCTCCCTCCTCCTCCTCCCTCCTCCTCCCCTCCTCCCTCCTCCCTCCCCCTCCTCCCTCCTCCCTCCTCCCTCCTCCCTCCTCCCTCCTCCTCCTTCCTCCTTCCTCCTCCCTCCTCCCTCCTCCTCCTCCCTCCTCCCTCCTCCCTCCTCCCTCCATCCTCCGTCCTCTCATCCCTTATACGTCTACCTCTCCTCGTATCCGTCTTTTCCCTTCTGGCCCTATCGCTTGCTCTCTCCCATGATATACTCAGCCTTTATCCTATATTTGATATCTCCCCTATCTCTTTTTCTCCTCTTTCTACTCTTGTGTCCCATACTCTCCATTTATTCTCTCCATTTTTGCTCACCCTTCTTACCATCCTCCCTTGCCTAAAGGCTCATCCCCCCTTTGCAATCCCTCTTTCCCTCCAATGGTTTTGAAACTTTCGTTGAAATTAGTCATTGACCAGTTGGTGAGTTTCAGTTGGCAGAAATGGCTGAGCCAATATCAGCGAAGATCGTAAACTGAGGGGTTTTCAAATACCCCGCGGCTGCTTTGTCCCACCGTCAACCATCATACCGAAACTTGTCAAGCAAGTTATTTTGTGTTTATTAAGGTGATTGTGTTATTGGCTTTAGGTCCTGTCTCAAAAGATTTCATAGCCAAAATGCTGCGAATAAGCAGCGCT
>JAXIVJ010014369.1:25000-32500 GCA_036785665.1 Chirona hameri | reverse complement strand
AGTTTCAAGGCAGAAGCGGCGCGTGCAGATAGTTAGCGGTGTGACGTTATCTTCAATGAAATTGTCATTAAATGGCAATACTTTATATATGCATGATAACTGCAGACTATTCGCCAAAAAACATATCGATGTAAATGTCTATAAGATTTGACTAAACCATGGTGAACAATAGTGGCAGTTAATCAAAATTGAAAACTCAATTAGCAAGAAGACAGCAAAGGGCCGAAAGCGGCGAAGCAAGCGCAGCTTAGCAGCGTTTCAGCAGTGTAATGATGGTAATGATGGGTTGAAGGCAAAGCTTGGCACGACAAGGAAATGTAGGATCAGGGGATAGTTCAGATCAGTCACGTCGCACAAACTCGGCTGCAAAAATACCTCACACCAGAAGACCATGTGGATTTCATACAGAAACGCTTCGATGATCTGTTCCAAATCTGAATACGTTATGATCTGTCTAAAAGATATCGAGTTTAAGGAATACCGAGGCCATCATCATTCATCATGTAGAATGACTATTGTGAGAAATCTGGATAAAAAGTGACTCGTTCAGCAATGCTGGCGACGAACACTGCAAACGGGCTCCGCTGGCGAGTCTCAAGGACCTGGCACCTCTCTTGCAGTGACTGCACTCACCTGGCCAGCTGGACTGGCAGCGCCTTTCTCCGCCGCCTCCTAACACAGGCAGCCGTCGCCGCTGCACAACAAAACGACTCCGTTAGACAGCGCCGACCGCGACCCACAAACAGCAGCCGACCAGAGCGACACGGAACAGCGGCCCCGGCGGAGACCGCCAGAGAGCTCCGCCCTATCAACACCCATTCGGTGTCCTGCGGCCCGCCTGCTCCGCAGAGGACGGAGGGCATGCCGAGCTGGCTGCGACTGACACCGAGCGGCTGCTCCGCCCTAATACACATGGCAGCGACGCTGGAGCAGCGACTGCGCTCAACGAACACGAGCTCCGTGTCTGAGCGGCAGCCCGGTGGGCGCCGAGAGCACTGTCGGCAAGCGTGCAGTGGACATGCGCAAATGAAGTAAGCACTTGCTCAGCATAGCGGACATGCGCGTCAATCCAGCATGCGTGTTGAAAGGCGTGTGCGTTCGGCAGAACGATTTCCTGGAAGCAGGCAGCCTGGCATGGTGTAAGCGCAGCAACATTCCGGGGCAGCGACTTAAGCTCGGAGCAGCCCGCATGCCACTTTTGTCGGTGCCCTCCGCTTTGTACGCGTTGACCCAAAGAATGGCCGTGAGCGGTGCAGAATGGTCGATGCATGTTGATGTTGATTAACATGCGATACTGGAAGGCTCAGGCCAGCCGAGATGCCTGTATGATTATGTATATGGGTGAGGGTGCCCACTCCGTATGCCTGCCTGTCTGTATGTGTGTATGCCTACCTGTCTGTATGTGTGTATGCCTGTCTGTCTGTATGTGTGCATGCCTGTCTGTTTGTCTGTGTAAAGCGGATATTTCGGCGCGTGGTCCGTTGCCGAGCCAGTGTGCCATGTTCCTCCAGTCACCGGGCCTTGTCCTTGTCCGTGTCCAGTCGCCGGGCAGCTTCTTATGGGGTGGCTCTCCAGGAGCCTGTGCTGGAGTGATCTCACTTACTTCCGGTGGTGCAGGTGAAGAACGATGTGGACGTTGTCACCGAGACGGTGAGCACAGTCGACGTCCTCCAGACGCCAAGGAAGCCCCTGGCCAGGTCCTTGTCGCGAGACCGGTCGACGACTGAAAGGTGCTGTTACCTGAGTACTGAGTCTCGTGACGCCGACAGAACTGACGGATCGCACAGTCGGACGTCTGGGCTGGGATGGCGGGGGCTGGGGTGGGGGGAGTGGGGGGAGGAGTAGGTTGTGAAGGGAGTTTCAGTTGTGTTGTAAGTATCGTGTTGTTTCGCTTACCAGTGTAGCAAATGAGGGGGGTGCTGATGGTGCTAGTGGAGACAGTTACGTATGTAGCTGTTTTGTACAGGGCGACGAACCGCTCTTTCGCCGAATCTGTAAGATGTTTCATATGTGTAATTGGAGAACATCAGGGCAAACACATTTGTAAGACATCTCGTCGCTAAAACAACGCTGAACAATAACATTGCTGTGGACCTGACGCATGATTGAGAGCTCTAGTAAATATAACTGGCAAAACAAATGGTGTTCTCGTGAGAGAGAGAAAAAAAGCAGGAACTGGAATAACCAAGAAAACTTTACTTACCAATAATAGCATCTTGTTTCAAGGATTAAAATCATATAACTAGCAATACAGCAATAAGTAAAATATTATGGACATTGCCAGTTGAAGTCTGGCATATGCAATATAAGAACAACACAAATGAAGCGACCACGATCCACGCTTAGTAAAATATTGGGGTTCATATGTAGCTCTCTCGAAACAGACACCAAAGTGAAAGATCGGCAAAGTATTACTAAGAGAGAACTAAGAGCCTCGTCGGCCTTGAGGCATTGCTGCCACTGATGGCCCCTCACCTGCGTCCTCCTCAGCGGAGAAGGCATAGCCGACCAGGCAGATGGCCACAGCGGTGTACAGGAGGCTCCTCATGTCTGCAAAACAGGCGGCCGAGTGTGAGCGGCGAGCGGCGTGGACCGGCGCCGACCGACACAGGAGGCCGGCACGCCCCGCGGGCAAAAGAAAAAAATAGCGGTGCCACCGGGACGGGGCGGAGAGAACGCAGAGCGGAGCGGAGCGGATTGACTCACTGGCGGTACGGCTGGAGTCTCGGCGGTTAGTGACCTGGCCATGGCTAGGCCCAGTTGCTTTATATACCACAGGCTGACCCTCCGCCTCCGTCCTCAGTGATAACGGCCAAATCGGTTAGAGAAGGGAAAAGGCCGAATGTGCTGGTCGTTACCCGGAAGCGGGCGCGGTCAGACAGACGTGGCGCTGCCGTCTCCTGTTGGTTGTCACCGTCAGCAGGCAGGACTGAGCGTCCTGCAGGGCTGAGTGTGCAGCTGTGCCGGCCGAGGCACGCCGCGTTGCAGCCGCCCGCGCGTCGGTGCCGCCTCACTCCCGGAAAGCCGGCCGGAAGGACAGCGTCCAGTCCGTTCGAAAGATAATTCAATTCTCTGTCACTGAGTTTCCTTCAGAGTTGACCTCAGGCAGGAGTGTGGTTTCCTATCTCTTTGTGGGTGCCAGGGCGCCCGCAAAGTTGAAATGGGCACCCACAATAGTCCTTCGGCACTCACAATCAAGAAAATGTTTCGAAATGCATAGAATAAATAACTAAACTATTGTTTAAGGTCAGTATTTCGCTGAACGTCAGCTGTCACTATTTGCACGATTTAACAGTAGGTATTTTACCAAGTATCACATTGAAATATTCCCAGCCGCTAGGATTGCACTTTTGCTTACAGAAAGTCACAACATAAGTTTTGCCATGGCATAAGCTGTCAAGAAGCTGAGTATTTGTGTTCATTCAAACCTTGTTTTGTTCCATAGTGGAAATTGTGCAACGGGTTCAATACACATTACACATGCATCTATTAACTTCCATATACATTGGGGAAGACCGACCACCTTAGCTTGAGAAGGTGTTCCAAAGAAACTGTTAAAGCACTTCCAATTTGTACCATAAACGCACTATGGCTAATCAATGTTATATGTGTAGCCAGTACATGAACGAACGGATTCTAATAAAAACAAACTATACTTTTAGGCGCTTCCGCAAGACCTTGCATTTTGTGAGATAGCCCGACCGGCGGGTAGCCCCGACCGGCGATCACTATATAGTAGTATTGTATTCACTTGACCTTTGTCTTTGCCTCGCCCTCAAACGTTAATAAAGTCTTGTTCGTAATACATTTGCAGCTATGACGGGTGGACGATCATTTGAAGCTACTTTAAATGTGAGTTAATTTCGTTGTTGGTAGCTGGTACCCTCACGGGTGGATGAAACGTTGTGTGTGAAAATTAAGTGTCCATAATAAATCAAATGACTTTGCTGAAAATTCGAAAGAAACTTGCTAAAACAGAACAAATTAATCCGAATAACTCGTGTATATAAATTGTTTGTTATTGCCACCATTTTAAGAAGTGCTTGCATATTATCTTCTTATATCTGGAAAAACCACCTGAGGGGTAATACCGACCACAATAAAGAAGTGTTTCGCAAGCATAATCGATGCCGTTTTAATTATCCAATAGAATAATTACTCACAAAAAGAAGTGTCAATGCTGGAAACGATGATAACACATTACGTAAAGTGTCTAGGGCTGTCACTTTTATTATTGATATGTTAATCGACAATCTTTATCAATCCTTAAATCGGCTTTTCCTTAACATAACTACCCCCCCTAGGTCTGATGTTGGATGTTTTTTATTGGAGATGTTTTTTCTTCTTCTTTATATGGCATTTGTGCCACATCGGAAACATGTTGGGAAGTTTTAACCCGCGCCCCGGGTGGGCCTCTGAGACAACTCCACCCTGGTGGGGGTCAAAATGAACCCCTACTAACTCGAAAACTAAAAGCGCTAGAAAGACGCGGAAAACCCGTTCGAAAGCTCTTACAAGACCATGCATAGTCGAATCGGTCTTTTTTGCTCAGGCCATATTGAGGTCACCAGAGGTCATCGAATGTCAGATTTTCCGAGTTTAGAAATTTGCTTAACCCTATATGTAACAGGCTCCTGGCTACCCCTATTTGTAACAGGGGGGGGGGGCGGATTCCCCCTCCTCCCCCCCCCCGGAGATCTCGAGATCTACCCGTCCCATTTTCAGAAATGAAACGGTGTTTGGTTCCCCTCAGCACGATCTACATTTCTAAATAATAAACAAATCTACATTTTTGATAGGGGGGCAACAGGGGGGCAAAAACCACAAATTTTAGTGGTATTTTTGATCCAACATAGATTTCATGTTTATCGACCGATTTTAACACAATTAATACGAATCGATAGAGATCGAATTGGAAATTGATAAATGACAGTGGCGTTTGAAAATTCAAAAATCATAGGCGTGTGCAGGTCACTCAATATGGGGGTGAAGTAAATGCGTAATAAAACCATTTTTTGATGTTTTTTTTAATAAATGAAATGGTATGTGATTGTGACATTAGACAAAACAGTTAAAAATCTCTTTTTTTGCCATAGGCGGTACCAGGTTAGCGAAAAAGGGGGGTAAAATTGGGGAAAATATTAACCGCAGACAAGTTGCTACCCAGCACTATAAATATGTTACTGATCGTAGATAGTTCCTTTTTGCATGTTGTACTTCATCATAGGCGTATCCAGGATCCAAACTGGGGCAGCTCAATACCTTTTGATAAGTGTATTATCCGATATTATGATACTAACTAGTCAACAGTGACTATTTCACTTAAAACTTCAATTAACATTGCTTACCCTCCTTTTACCCTACCTGGACTCGCCTATTATCTTATAATCGTTCGTAGAGTAGTCTGTGGTGCGTGTTTCATCCGAAAACTACAGTATGGTATGTCATTGTACGCCCATGCCTCTTAGTTTCCTTGCAATAATATGACCCCCTTTCTTCCATTCCTGAGCGCGCCTCTGCAAAAAAATGACTTTATTCCTTTGTCTGGCCTCATATGTGCATATATAATTATAAGCTAACCGTCTATTGCGCCGTTATCGCTGGCATATCGTCATCACCAAGCCAGTCACCCCCCTTTTCATGTGCCTGAACACGCCTCTGAAACTCTATATGTAATACATTATGCAAATAATGGAAGCAGAATGTATCTTTTACATCTTGATAACTATAAATGCCCCTTACATTGCTCTATTTGCTTCCTGCCAAGCATTGAATACTTCCTGGAAACCCCACCCCCCTTTCAAGCCCCTGAAACCGCCTCTGCCATGGAATTTTTATGATATTTCATTAACATCAACTAATTTTCACTTGTTGCAATCACCGTGAACCGATGTAACTCCTTCATACTTGAGACAGTTAGGAAGAAACCGTGAAGATCGCATTTCCGTATTATCGCCAAATATCGCCTCCGAACCCACCCAAAACTGTACCCTGGAACCGCCTCCGTTCAGGTTAAGAACTAAAAAATTTGACTCCAAATGCGATATTCAATTCTATGAAAAGTCCCAAAATTTAATGGGCCTGCTCCCAGCCGTTCTGGAGATATCTGCGAAAAACATGAGTGGGGGGGGGGGCGGATTCCGCCCCCCCCCCCCCTTCCCCCTGTTACAAATAGGGTTAAGAAACTCCCGAATATCTCGGTTACTATGATGCTAAGAACAAACGGGAAAAGCAATCGAATGCTCTTGAAAATGTAAGAGCTAAGGTGTCCTCAAATTTTACCTCAGGGCAATAGTTTAAAAAATGTAAAAAATACATGTAAATATGGCACTTGAATATTATTGCTTCCGTTCGTCTTCAGTTCGCCAAAGCAAGTGTTCAACAGAAAATGTTTTTTATAAACATTTATGGCACATTGGCACAATGCCGTTTGCACATTGTAGTGAACTGTACACTTGCTTACTTCCGTGTGTGGTAATGGTGCGCACTCTGCGATAGTGCCTGATACTATTTTAGGACTAAAACTATCTTCACGTTGACTGCAGGCAATTATGGCTGTTTCCGTTTTCCAGTCGATCAACGTGTTGGGCAGTTAACAGCAAGAAGTAAGCGTATGAAAAATAAGCGTCAATATTTGGTTGGGAGCTGCTGGAGCGGGAGTACGGGAATGGGTACAACCGTACAAGGAGTTTTAATTAAACGTATGCAAAATAAACGTCAATATTTGGTTGGGGGCTGCTGGAGCGGGAGTACGGGAAGGGGTACAAGGAGTTTCAATTTGGGCACCCACAATCATTTTTATAAAACCACAATCCTGACCTCAGGTCAATAGTAGGTCAGGGGAGGTCATTAAACTTGAAACATCATCATCCAGCGTGTCAACAATTGCACACAACGTGGGTAATTGATCCCCAAACAGCAATGCCCAATTTGGTGTCAGAGATCGGCGTGGATCGTTAACCCCTGGGCTAACATCATTATCAGATTCATCACCATCATCATCATCATCATCATCATCATCATCATCATCATCATCAGCAGCAGCAGCAGCAGCAGCAGCAGCAGCAGCAGCAGCAGCAGCAGCAGCAGCAGCAGCAGCAGCAGCAGCAGCAGCAGCAGCAGCATCATCATCATCATCATCATCATCATCATCATCATCATCATCATCATCATCATCATCATCATCATCATCATCATCATCATCATCATCATCATCATCATCATCATCATCATCATCATCATCATCATCATCATCATCATCATCATCATCATCATCATCATCATCATCATCATCATCATCATCATCATCATCATCATCATCATCATCATCATCATCATCATCATCATCATCATCATCATCATCATCATCATCATCATCATCATCATCATCATCATCATCATCATCATCATCATCATCATCATCATCATCATCATCATCATCATCATCATCATCATCATCATCATCATCATCATCATCATCATCATCATCATCATCATCAT
>JAXIVJ010014369.1:0-17500 GCA_036785665.1 Chirona hameri | reverse complement strand
GAGGTGACTGTACCTTCCAGCAGGTGGTGTGTGTGAGGTGACTGTATCTTCCAGCAGGTGGTGTGTGAGAGGCGACTGTGCCTTCCAGAAGGTGGTGTGTGAGAGGCGACTGTGCCTTCCAGCAGGTGGTGTGTGAGAGGTGACTGTACCTTCCAGCAGGTGGTGTTGTGCCTTTTAGCAGGTGGTGTGTGAGAGGTGACTGTATCTTCCAGTAGGTGGTGTGTGAGAGGCGACTGTGCCTTCCAGCAGGTGGTGTGTGAGAGGTGACTGTACCTTCCAGCAGGTGGTGTGTGAGAGGTGACTGTACCTTCCAGCAGGTGGTGTGTGAGAGGTGACTGTACCTTCCAGCAGGTGGTGTGTGAGAGGTGACTGTATCTTCCAGCAGGTGGTGTGTGAGAGGCGACTATGCCTTCCAGCAGGTGGTGTGTGAGAGGTGACTGTGCCTTCCAGCAGGTGGTGTGTGAGAGGTGACTGTGCCTTCCAGCAGGTGGTGTGTGAGAGGCGACTGTACCTTCCAGCAGGTGGTGTGTGTGCGAGGTGACTGTGCCTTCCAGCAGGTGGTGTGTGAGAGGTGACTGTGCCTTCCAGCAGGTGGTGTGTGAGAGGTGACTGTGCCTTCCAGCAGGTGGTGTGTGAGAGGCGACTGTGCCTTCCAGCAGGTGGTGTTGTGCCTTCCAGCAGGTGGTGTGTGAGAGGTGACTGTACCTTCCAGCAGGTGGTGTGTGAGAGGCGACTGTGCCTTCCAGCAGGTGGTGTGTGAGAGGTGACTGTGCCTTCCAGCAGGTGGTGTGTGAGAGGCGACTGTGCCTTCCAGCAGGTGGTGTGTGAGAGGCGACTGTACCTTCCAGCAGGTGGTGTGTGAGAGATGACTGTGCCTTCCAGCAGGTGGTGTGTGAGAGGTGACTGTACCTTCCAGCAGGTGGTGTGTGAGAGGCGACTGTGCCTTCCAGCAGGTGGTGTTGTGCCTTCCAGCAGGTGGTGTGTGAGAGGTGACTGTGCCTTCCAGCAGGTGGTGTGTGAGAGGTGACTGTGCCTTCCAGCAGGTGGTGTGTGAGAGGTGACTGTACCTTCCAACAGGTGGTGTGTGAGAGGTGACTGTGCCTTCCAGCAGGTGGTGTGTGAGAGGTGACTGTGCCTTCCAGCAGGTGGTGTATGAGAGGTGACTGTACCTTCCAGCAGGTGGTGTGTGAGAGGTGACTGTACCTTCCAGCAGGTGGTGTGTGAGAGGTGACTGTGCCTTCCAGCAGGTGGTGTGTGAGAGGTGACTGTACCTTCCAGCAGGTGGTGTGTGAGAGGCGACTGTACCTTCCAGCAGGTGGTGTGTGAGAGGCGACTGTGCCTTCCAGCAGGTGGTGTTGTGCCTTCCAGCAGGTGGTGTGTGAGAGGTGACTGTACCTTCCAGCAGGTGGTGTGTGAGAGGCGACTGTGCCTTCCAGCAGGTGGTGTGTGAGAGGTGACTGTGCCTTCCAGCAGGTGGTGTGTAAGAGGTGACTACCTTCCAGCAGGTGGTGTGTGAGAGGTGACTGTTGACTTACCTGAACCTGACCCTGCTGACCCACCTAACCTGGCCCAGATGACCCCACCTGACCTGGCCCTGCTGACCCCACCTAACCTGTCCCTGATGACCCCACCTAACCTGGCCGCGATGACCCCACCTAACCTGGCCCTGCTGACCCCACCTAACCTTGCCCCACTGACCCCACCTAACCTGACCCTGCTGATCCCACCTAACCTGGCCGAGCTGACCCCAGCTGACCTGGCCCCGTTGACCCCAGCTGACCTGGCCACGCTGACCCCAGCTGACCTGGCCCGCTGACCCCAGCTGACCTGGCCCCGCTGACCCCAGCTGACCTGGCCCCGCTGACCCCAGCTGACCTGGCCCCGCTGACCCCACCTAACCTGGCATGGTGTTACAGCATGATTGTGTTTTGTCGTCTGTTCCGCAGTTTCCGAAGCATCTACTGCGGAGCGCCGGGTAGCTGGCACGATGCAGCTGTCCTCCGACTCTCCACGCTTTTTGTGAGGAGTGACAAGATTCCAAAGGTTTGTCATTGACCTCTGTCCTTACATCCTGGCAATGCACGAGACCACACCGAAACTTGGGATGACTTGTCCATTTGCACTCTTGAAGATTGATTGTCACTGGCAAACTTTTTCCAACGCTTGGTGATCCTACGATTTTATCATGCTCTGCATATGTGGGAACAATACTGTGCCATTCATTTCCATCCTTCTTGAACCGCTATCCTGCGCCGAGCGATCAAAGTTCATCCTATTCTTTAACATTAGCGCGGCCCTAGCACTGCCCTGGTGGCCAATGCGGAACTATGTCCATCGCTGTTGTTTGTTGCTATAGGTTCTTTTCCCTAGACCCTAGACAGCCAACTCACGCCGGACGTCCCGTTCCCACACTGCACAGGGTTATTTACTTTCGAAAAGATCCCATAGCCAACAAACAACAGCGACAGACATAGTTCCGCATTGGCCGCCAGGGCGGCGCTAGGGTCGCGCTAATGTTAAAGAAGAATATGATGAACTTTGATCGCTCGGCGCAGGATGGCGGTTAAAGAAAAATGGAAATGAATGGCACAGTATTGTTCCCACATATGCAGAACATGCTACAATGATAGGCTCACCTTGCACCTTGCGCTGTAAATTTTTAAGTTAATTTAACAAGGTCACCGTGTATATCATTCAAAGCGCCTTGACAAGATAAACACAATGACGTAAACAGTTTTCCGTTATCTTTAATACATAACAAGTTAATAGCGAAACACGATTTTTTGCAAAAAAACGTCTTTTTTTTTTTGACCTCTGGAGCCTCAAATGTTGACCTGAGATCAAATTTGAGGACACCTTAGCGATTGCAAATTTCACTGGCTGGCGTTTGTTTTTTTCCGTTTGTTTCTAATTAGCATAGTTTCTGAGATATATGGAAATTTCTGGAACAATGTCCTAAAACAGGAGAACAAAACTGGAAAATTTGACCTTTGATGACCTCTGGTGACCTCAATTTTGATCTGACCTAAAACAATACTGAAATACTTTCGATAGAACATGTATCAAGCAATCAAGTGCCGTTTTCCGCTTCTCGCTACGTAGCGTAGTTTTCAAGATCTCAGGGGGGGGGGGTGGAAATCACCCCCCCCCCCCCCCTGCAGTGCGTGGGTTAAGCTCGAATACCAAAATAAGGTGACCGTCCAAATCCGCGGGGAAGAAAATGGGGGTACCTTTTTGCCACAAAAATATTCCCCACGGAGAGAGGCTGGATCCGCCAGGGATCCGCACTTGGCGTTTTTTGGCGATGGCGCCCCCCTTGAGCGATGGCGCCCCTGATCGCCGAGTTGCCACCCCAGTCAAATTCCCTTAAAATACTTTGGCTTTGGCATTATGTAATATTTAATTATGGCGCTGTTCCGCAAGGTGGGCAATTCTTGTCGCTTTCTGCGGACAACTGCTGAAACGGCACGCTCTTCGTCAGCAGCTGGGGTCATGTTGGATTGACGGCGATTTTGTTTGTTTTTAGGAGCCGGTCGTCATTGAAGGCATCCCGGTCAACCTGATGATCGTCCCGGTCAACCTAGACAAATGGCATTCGACTAGCAAGTGGCAATGGAATTCATGAGCTTTATCCAGCACCATTTGAGGCGTTCAACTTTGGAATTTAGCCATACCTTAAGCTAGCGGTGAGTCGATGCGCGTCGTAATAGTGGACGATGTGATAGAGCATGTCATTGAAGCTCATCATTGTCGGTGCATCACTCGGCGTCATGCGGTATTCAATACACGGCCGTACACAGTGAGCAGTTGGTGTGTGGACGTGACAGGAGGTTCAGTAGCGATACCGGCAGTGGCCTATAGAAGTGGGCATTATGGGTGGAGAACGGCACTTCATTGATACAAATATCTACAATATCCCATTCCTGAGTTACAGCTCCACCAGAGCACGCCAACCGCCTAACTTGCCCTCAGTTTTCATCCACAAGCTATCGAGTTAAATATATTTTACCTGTTTACAACTTTGATGAATTTTCTCTCCCAGTTGATACACTTCAGCTCGCAAATGTACGCGTAGTCTTTGTAGATTTAATTTTATACTCTGCGCCATGTTTGAAAACAATCGCAGCACTGCAGCAAGCCCGCAACCCTCGTCTGCCCGAATACATCTGACCACGCAGGACTGCGCAGGACTTTCTGGCAACTATTGCAAAGTTGCGCACTATCAGCATCGGACCTTACCAACTTGGCCTGGACAGGACTTCTACACTGTACTGTACATCGAGCTCGAGCCAAACTTTCAGCCTCCAACTCGTATACTTGACCTGTAGCGGTTTACAGGCAAGACGACAGAGACAGACGGACGAACCTTACTAAAAAAGTGTATTATATATAAAACGTGTTTGCAGTGCTATTGTACATCATACTACATATACATACTACAGTGAGGCCGGCGGCAGCTCGGCTAGCGCGAGCAAGACCGGCGGTAGCCTAGCCGGCAGACACCAACCAGTCCGGCACCGCGAGCCCCGGCGCAAGCTAGACACCGCACGCCGTGCGCCGGCGTCATCGGCGCGGAGATCCACTAGTATCTAAAAACGTGTCTTCAGTGCTTCATATTTGTACTGTACATCATACTTCATATTTGTACTGTACATCATACTACAGTTAGGCCGGCGGCAGCTCGCAGACCGGCGGTAGCCTAGCCGGCAGACACCAGTCCGGCACCGCGAGCCCCGGCGCATGCCAGACGCCGCGCGCCGTGCGCCGCCGGAGGCCAGCCTGATCCGTGGACAGAGAATCCTGGAAGAACAGGGAGTTGCGGTGTTCCCTGCTCTTGAAAGACATGTTAGACAAATAACGAGTATACTCTTGAATTCAGGAACGCATGCTACTACACACTACATACCAGTTTTCAGCGGCGTGCAGCGCCGTTGCCCATACCACGAGCTCTCTGTCCATCGACCAGTTGAGTAAGTACGCGCATCATCTGGCCACACAGGGCAAGATGCTGTGCTACCTGTTCTTCCAGGACTCGCTGCCCACGGATCAGGCTGTCCTCCGTGGCCTGCATCGCAGCCTGGTTCGCAGCCTGGTTCGCGGCCTGGATCGCCGCGTCCTGAGTCAGGCTGGCCTCCATGAGCGTGACCAGCCTGTCCAGTGGATCTTCGCGCCGATGACGGCGGCGCACGGCGCGCGGCGTCTGGCTTGCACCGGGGTTCGCAGTGCCGGACTGATGTCTGCCGGCTAGGCTACCGCCGGTCTGGCTCGCGCTAGTCGGGCCGCCGCCGACCTCACTGTCACTTGCCAGACTACCGCCGGCCTGGGTGGTTCTAGGCTGGCTACCGCCGGCCTGGCTTGCGCTAGCCTGACTGCCACCGGCCAGGCTGGTGCTAGTCTGGCTAGCGCCCGCCGGGCTGACACTAGCCAGGAGGCTACCGCCGGCCTCGATGTCACTTGCCGGGCTGTCGACGGCCAGGGAACTTACTACCGCGCTGCTCGTGGTCGAGCTTGATGGCCGTGTAGGAACACGATACGGCGCAGCCCTTTGGCCATACACCGACGAGGCGGTGCTCTCCGTGAAGCCGGCGGACGCCGTTCTTCGCTGGCTGTTTGGCCGACTACCGCTCCGCCCTGCCACCGCTGGATTCAGTGCAGGCGCAGCAGAAGCTCTTGCGGGAGAGCAGCCGCTCAGAAGCGACTCCATCGCTGTGGAAAACAGCAAAACATTACATAACCTCGATTTTCCCTATTGAACTCAAACATTCCCTTTACATATCCAGAATGCCGACCATTTACAAATTTGAAGACTTCAATTAGATCTCCTCTTAGCCTTCTATATCTAAGTGAAAACATACCCAGTTTCTTTAATCTATCTTCATAAGGTAAACTACCAAGACAATAAGCCATTTTTGTTGCCCTTTTTTGAACTCTTTCTAACGACCAGCAATCTTTCTCATATGTTGGAGACCAGGCTTGTACACAATACTTGAAATATGGTCTAACATATGCACAATACAGTTTTGTTATTACTTTTTCACTCTTGTAGGTAACATTTGTTAATGGCCCCTAGCATTCTAAGTGCCTTTTTCCTAGCTTCTACAACCTAGTCTGACGCTGATAGTCTATTGTTTACCATGACAACTAAATCTCTTTCCTTTTCAATCTGCTCCATTTTCTGCCCACCCATGTCATACCTATGTTTACTGCTAACCCGTCCAGCGTGCATAATCTTACATTTACTCAAATTAAAACATATTAAATATTAAAATTAAATGAGGTATTCAAAAGTCGTTTCTTTCTCATGTCATTCACAGCTGGACCCCACCTCGTGTTAATTTACATCTACCTACATTCATACTTATCAATATGTTTTTTTGGCATCATCAAAATAACACATGAGTGATATTACTCAGCTGTTAACGGCGCAGTAATTCATGAATCGATCTGAGAAAACTCACAAAAACAACACCGCTCCCCTAGTCAGCATCCACATCAACAGTCAACACCTCACCTGTTGTCAAACTTTTGCACTGTTGGGCCTTGGCACTGTTGAGTACCGAACAACTTTTGGCAGAGAAAACTCTGTTGGAAATGCTGCCATATGCTTCCAACTCCATGCTAAATCGGGATTGGCGCTCGTAATCTTCCTTTTGAATCCGGATTACAGGATCCGATCCTCTTCGCCAAATGAGGCGTTTCCATGGGCTTCCATGGCCACGCGAATCCCGATTATGAGCAAATCCGGATTCACTAATCCCATGGAAACGGGGCTATAGCCAGACGGGCGGCAACCATGTGATGGTCGCTGCAGTGAGTGGGGGTGACCGTGACGGTGGTAGTCGAGTCCGAGACCGGAACTATGACGTGGTCAATAATCGTTCTAGATGCAGACGCCCCATCAGTCACTGCGGTGTTAGGTCTCGTTGTTTGTGTGACGATCTGTTTCAGGTTCATGTCTTCTAGGAGCTGCAAATAGCTTGCAACCGCTGGCTTTGTCGGTTGTGACGTGTCAAAGTTCAGGTCGCTAAGAATGTGCACTGGTTTTCCCAGTCCGAGTGCGTGCACTAACTGTCCCTGCAGATCGTCATTGGCCGGATTCAGCGTGACGCCGGGAGGCCGGTAACAGACACCTATCACACAGGACTGGCCTCTGCACACGCTAACCCACACGCTCTCTAATAGTGAGCCACTGGACGGTACATCGAGCTGCTCGACACGCAGGTCAGCTTTGTACAGAACGCATATTCCCCCGCCACGCACTCGCCGACCGTCACGAGCAGGTCGGTCTCTCCGAAGCATGCACGGTAACCAGGGAAGACGAGAAATCTGCTTATATGGTACCAATGTGGACTGCCAGCATGGTACCCACATGGTTTTGGAAGACGATTCTGCATGGTTACCATATGGGTAAGCCCATATGGTAACCAAGGGCGTAGGCAAGGGGGGGGGGGGGGCAAGGGGGCCCCTCTGGCGACCGAGCGAGGGTCCCAGTGTTTTTGATGGTGTCAGGCGCCCGCAAAACGCCTTACGTCGCATAAAAGAACGCCCACGAACCGAGACAAAAAATCGTAACACGAATAAATAACAACACTTGATTGTCTGCTAAAGGCATGTATATGTAAATACGTGCAAAAGGGGCCCCAGCCAGAGTGGATAGGGCCCTTTACCAGCTTTTAAAGGGCCCTACCGATCTGCAGAGGGCCTCTGTCGGCATTTAGAGGGCCCCTTCCGGTTGTAGAGGGCCCTCTGCCGGCCTTTATAGGGCCCTGCCGATCTGGAGAGGGCCCTGTCGAACGTAGATCGCCCTGCCAATATGTAGAGGGCCTCTGTCGGCATTTAGAGGGCCCTGTCGGCCTGTAGAGGGCCCTCTTACAGGCTTTAGAGGCCCTGTCGACCTGCAGTGTCCCAGCCAATCTGTAGAGGGCCCTCTGCTGGCATTTAGAGGGCCCTGCCGATCTGTAGAGGGCCCTCTGCCCGCCTTTAGAGGGCCTTTCCAGCATGTAGAGGACCTGCCGATCTGCAGAGGGCCCCCTGTCGGCATTTATATGGCCCCTTCCGGTTGTAGAGGGCCCTCTGCCGGCCTTTATAGGGCCCTACTAATCTGTAAAGGGTCCCTGCCGATCTGGAGAGGGCCCTCTGCCGGTCTTTAGAGGGCCCTGCCGATCTGTAGATCGCCCTGCCAATCTGTAGAGGACCTCTTCCTGCATTTAGAGGGCCCTTCCTACCTGTAGAGGGCCCTCTTCCAGCCTTTAGGGGCCCTGTCGATCTGCAGAGTGCCCCAGCCAATCTATGGAGGGCCCTCTGCCGGCCTTTATAGGGTCCTGCGATCTGTAGAGGGCCCTCTGCCCGCCTTTAGAAGGCCCTTCCAGCATGCAGAGGGCCTGCCGATCTGCAAAGGGCCCCCTGTTGGCATTTAGATGGCCTCTTTCGGTTGTAGAGGGCCCTCTGCCGGCCCTTATAGAGCCCTGCCAATCTGTAGAGGGTCCCTGCCGATCTGGAGAGGGCCCTCTGCCGGTCTTTAGAGGGCCCTGCCGATCCGTAGATCGCCCTGTCAATCTGTAGAGGGCCTCTGTCGGCATTGAGAGGGCCCTGCCGACCTGTAGAGGGCCCTCTTCCAGCCTTTAGAGGCCCTGTCGATCTGCAGAGTGTCCCAGCCAATCTGTAGAGGGCCCTCTGCTGGCCTTTAAAGGGCCCTGCCGAGCTGTAGAGGACCCTCTCCCGCCTTTAGAGGGCCCTTACAGCAAGTAGAGGGCCTGCCGATCTGAAGAGGGCCCGCTGTCGGCATTTAGATGGCCCCTTCCGGTTCTAGAGGGGCCTCTGTCGGCCTTTATAGGGCCCTGTCGATCTGGAGAGGGCCCTCTGCCGGTCTTTAGAGGGCCCTCCAGATCTGTATATCGCCCTGCCAATCTGTAGAGGGCCTCTGTCGGCATTTAGAGGGCACTGCCGACCTGCAGAGATCCCTCTTCCAGCCTTTAGGGGCCCTGTCGATCTGCAGAGCGCCCAGCCAATCTATAGAGGGCCCCTGCCGACTTTTAGAGGGCCCTGCCGATCTGTAAAGGGCTCTCTTCCCGCCTTTAGAGGCCCATTCCAGCATGTAGATGGCCTACCGATCTGCAGAGGGCCCCCTGTCGGCATTTAGACGGCCCCTTTCTGTTGTAGAGGGCCCTCTGCCGGCCTTTATAGGACACTGCCAATCTGTAGAGGGTCCCTGCTGATCTGGAGAGGGCCCTCTGCCGGTCTTCAGAGGGTCCTGCCGATCTGTAGATCGCCATGCCAATCTGTAGAGGGCCTCTTCCGGCATTAAGAGGGCCCTGCCGACCTGTAGAGGGCCTTCTGCCAGCCTTTAGGGGCCCTGTCGTTCTGCAGAGTGCCCTCTGCCGGCCTTTAGCGGGCCCTGCTGATCTGTAGATCGCCTTGCCTGCCTGCCGGTCTTTAGAGGGCCTCTACCAAAATTTAGATGGCCCTGCCGACCTGTAGACGGCCCTCTTCCAGTCTGTAGGGGCCCTGTCGATCTGCAGAGTGTCCCATCCAATCTGAAGAGTGAGCGTAGAGGGCCCTCTGCCGACCTTTAGAGGGCCCTGACGATCTGCAGATGGCCATCTGCCGGCCTTTAAAGGCCCCTGCCGATCTGTAGAGGACCCATGCTGGCCTTTAGGTTCACACACACGCTCACGCACCTTCGCCGATTCTTGGTACGATTTCCACGTTTTCGCTCGTTTTCCATCGTCGTTGTCGTTGTCGTTGCTTAGTTTTCTTTGCTTAGGTTTCGTTCTCACTCGGTTTATTGTATTCCGGCTCCGTTGCTTGCTTTTTCCCCATCATGGGGAAAAAGCGCCGAAAACAAGATGTCTCGGACTCTGACTCTGACCCGAACCTGACCTCTCCTGATCTCCCAATGGACTCTGACTCCACGGTCACTGATCCTCGCTCGTCCCAGACCTCTGCCCCCGGCACCGACCCTCGCTCGTCCATGACCTCTGCCCCCGGCACCGAACCTCGCTCGTTCATGACCTCCGCCCCCGGCACTGACCCTCGCTCGTCCCATGCCTCCACTCCCGGTACCGACCCTCGCTTGTCTACTGACCACGCACGGAACCCTGGCTCACCATTGACCACGACTTCTGACCAGTACCTGGATTCCAATGGCTCGTTTCTGGTGATTAAGCCTACCGACGACAATGTCTCGTTCCGCAAAATCAACGTGTTTTGGCCCACCAAACAACTCAAAGGCATCTGCGGCTCATCCTCTCTCCAGATCGAAACTCCGGCAAACGGCACACTCGTTGTCAAGACCGAGACTAACGCGCAAACAAAAAAACTGCTACAGTGTACCAAGTTCTGTGAGAAGGCGGTCACTGTCTCGCTGCACCATGCTCGGAACACCACACAGGGTACGGTTTTCGCCCCGGAGATGAGATTTATGTCCGAGGAGGACATTCTCGAAGGTCTCCGCTCAGAAGTAGTCTCGCACGTGCGACGTCTAACAACTTTCCGTGACGGACAGAGGCGTGACACCAGCCTTCTTGTCCTCACGTTCCAGACAACCACGCTACCGTCTACTTTAGTCGCTGGATACCTCAGATACAACGTACGCGTCTACATCCCGAACCCCCTTCGCTGCTACAAATGGCAAAAATTTGGCCACAGCGTCAAATTTTGTAAGCAGGAGACCCGGTGCCACAAGTGCGGTGCAGCGCCGCACGACGGCTCTGCCTGTTCTGCACCAGCCAAGTGCCTGAGCTGTGGATCCACAGACCACATCGTGACCTCCACTCAGTGTCCCATGTGGAAGAAGGAGAAGGAGATTTGCGCCCTGAAGGCATCTTCCAACATTTCATACCCACAGGCACGTCGCGCGGTAGAAGACAAGACGCCCTCTCCGACTTCCAAGACCTACGCACAGGTAGCGAAAAAGCAAACGGCCACATGTGAAACTCAAACTGAGCCCCTACCTCAGCTCCCTCCCCTCAAACTGTTGGCACCTCTCAGACCAGCCACAGTGGAAACCAGCACCACGACCACCGCTTCCCCGGCCCTTGAGCCGCCGCCCGTGACCCGGTGCGCCAGCACTCGGCCCGGCCGTGACAGGCTCACACCGCAGGCTATGGTTCGTTTGGGCTCGGCCCATGCAGACCGCCGGCAGGAGAGCGGCACACGACCGGCCCGTGACGACCAGACTCCCAAAATACAGCCCTCACCTCAAGCCCCACAGCGTACTAACACGAAGCAGGAGCGGCCGACACGTCCTGCTATACGTGTAGCATTGGGTCGGGCTCGATCCATCTCGTTTCCTCGTTACATTCCACCAATAGCCCACCATTGACTTGTCTCTCTGCTAGATATATAGACATATATACTGTATAATATAGTATATAGAAGATAGTATAAAGAATATATAATATGGCATATAGTATATAGTATATAGTATATGGTATATATATATGTATATATACACACACACACACATATATATATATATATATATATATATATATATATATATATATATATATATATATATATAAATATAGACAAGACATATACGAAAATGATCATTATCCAATTTCCTTCGTCCGACATTTATACCCCAATGCAAAACATCTTCCATACATTAGCACTGCCCTCATTACTCGATAATGAACACCCATATCTGTTACGGCTACTTTTCATTATTTACTAAATATTTCGTTTCAAACGAAACAAACTCGCCATTTTTCTATGACTGACACTTAAACATATATCAATACAAATGATTCATCACAGGCATGCAATGGTCATATTGACCGAAATGCCTAAAATTTAACAAAACAAAACAAACGGCCGGGCAGTTGAATACAGACACTGGCACGGGACGGACTGTGTGGCAGGTGTGACATGGTGGCAGCGGTTGGGCTCAGCTGTGTCCACTGGTGAGGGATTGGTCTAGTGTGATCTATCACCAGGCCATCATGGCGACCAAGTCTGAAGGCGGAGAAAGTGGCGACGGCACTGGCGGGGGGACGCCAGCCGTGCGTGTTGGGCTGGCGGACTTTCCGGTGTGTGATGGCAGCACGCCGGCGGAGCCGTTCATCAAGCAGTGCCAGCAGCTGATGGCACTGGGTGGTATCGCTGTGGACCAGTTGTCCGGGATCCTGGCAGCCAGATGCCGCGGACTGGCTCTGCAGGTGGTCTAGGGGGCTGACGACGGCGCCGACATCGCGGATCTGTTGCGGGGTCGTCCTTCACGTCTATGACACCGTCAGCGGCGGCTGCTCAGCTAAGTGCCGTCAGGAAGGGCTCTTTGTCAGCTCTGGAATATGCGCTGCGTATCAAGAGTCTCGTGAGGGATGCTTGTCCTGAGTTCTTTAACCAAACCGGCCAGGTCAAGGCCAACTGTAACCCAGCTTACCAGGCGGCCTTGTATCGTCATCTACTGATCGGCCTGTCCCCTGAGGATCAGCTCCTGCTGTCACGACAGGGCGTCAAGAAGTTCGAGCAGGCGGTGGAGGAGCTCCGGCGTGAGGTCATCGCGGAGCTGGCAGAGGGAAGCGCCAGATCGAGCGTTTACTGGACCGAGTGCGCGGCCGTCGACGCTGGCTGCACGCGGGGACGATCGCCGTCGCCTGCGTCGGGCTCTGCTAGGGCGGGCGGGCCGAGCAGGGGTGGCGGGCCGCGGCGCCGCCGTTCCTGGTCGCCGGGCGCGCGCGGTCCGACCGGTTTTTTTTTTTTTTTTTTTTTTACCCGGACCGGCCTATAGCCATATCCCGGGTTTGGGGAAAGTACTTCTGGCAATTTGCCAGGCAAAGAGTTACGTTAGTCGGTTTATGGGAACCCGAGCAAGAAAGGGAATAGGGTAGCTATTTTACGTTAAGTGAATTCTTCACAGTAAATCTAAAGTCTATCTTACGTTAAGTATTTCGTTCAAAGTCAAAGTTAAAATAAAACACGAGACACATACATACACAATATATTTCATACACACACAGAGCAGAATACTTGTACAGTGTCAGAGTTGATGGAGCCGTGGGGTGCCGTCATTGCAACAGCGGGAGACTGTTGCCAGTCTCCCTAGCTCCGGCGCCTCGGCGAGACCTGGTTGTGGGGTGTGTTTAGCTGGGCGAAAAGTCCTGAATAATAAAAAACCCAGCGTCTATAGCAAAGGGGAAAAACCTGCGCGGTGGGCCAAAAATGCGCAAGGCAAAAAACCCCTGTTATATTTGTTTAGCTAAACGTGTTTGGTAGAGATAATCTAAGAGGGGACCTATCAATACAAGATAACTATCAACTAACAGTGTAAAAAAGATTGACAGGGTGGATACTGCACCGCAGCGCAGTGGACACTGCACCGCAGCGCAGCAGCCACCGCACCGCGGCGCAGCATCGGCGTGTGATCTGGTTTGGCAGGGAATCATGCCGCCGCCAACGCAAAATCGAACATCAGCCATCGGCGTCCCATCGCAGAAATCCCCCGCCAAATCAGCCACGTCACGAACAGCCAAAGCACTAAACCATTCGCCGCGCGGCCGAGATCCAGCAGGGGGCCCCCGCAACAACACACCGGCAGCTGACACGCAACCCCACGTCGGCAGCAACATGATTTAATATACTGCACCGCAGCGCAGCGGACACCACACCGCAGCGCAGTGGAGTGAGCACCGCATCGCAGCGCAGCGGCCACCACACCGCAGCGCAGCATCGGCATATGTTATCAGGGGCGGGTGTTCAACTACTCGGCTTTGGCAAGAGCGGAGTAGAGGGGAGAGGAGGGTTGGGAGGAGCATTACGTTAAGAAATGAACAACGAATTCCAATGGAACCTTTCGTTGCGCGACTGATTTGGCAGGGAATCATGCCGCCGCCAACGCAAGACCGCACATCTACCATCGGCGTCCCATCGCAGAAATCCCCCGCCAAATCAGCCACGTCACGAACAGCACCGGCCATTCGCCGCGCGGCCGAGATCCAGCAGGGGGCCCCCGCAACAAGACACCGGCAGCCAACCCGCAACTCCCGCGTCAGCAGTAACTTGATTTAACAGTTAGTCAGGAAGTTATTTTTGACTGGTTTGGCAGGGAATCATGCCGCCGCCAACGCAAAACCGCACATCAACCATCGGCGCCCCATCGCAGAAATCCCCCGCCAAATCAGCTACGCAACGAACAGCCAAGCCATAACCATTCGCCGCGCTACCAATCCAGCAGGGGGCCCCCGCAACAAGACACCGGCAGCCAACACGCTACCCCACGTCGGCAGCAACCTGATTTAGCGACCAATTTGACAGGGAATCATGCCGCCGCCAACGCAAAACCGCTCATCTACCATCGGCGTCCCATCTCAGAAATCCCCCGCCAAATCAGCCACGTCACGAACAGCACCGGCCATTCGCCGCGCGGCCGAGATCCAGCAGGGGGCCCCCGTAACAAGACACCGGCAGCCAACACGCAACCCCACGTCGGCAGCAGCGTGATTTTAACATAATTTAACATGCTGCACCGCAGCGCAGCGGACACTGCACCGCAGCGCAGCAGCCACCGCACCGCGGCGCAGCATCGGCGTGTGATCTGGTTTGGCAGGGAATCATGCCGCCGCCAACGCAAAATCGCACATCAGCCATCGGCGTCCCATCGCAGAAATCCCCCGCCAAATCAGCCACGTCACGAACAGCACCGGCCATTCGCCGCGCGGCCGAGATCCAGCAGGGGGCCCCCGCAACAAGACACCGGCAGCCAACCCGCAACTCCCGCGTCAGCAGTAACTTGATTTAACAGTTAGTCAGGAAGTTATTTCTGACTGGTTTGGCAGGGAATCATGCCGCCGCCAACGCAAAACCGCACATCAACCATCGGCGCCCCATCGCAGAAATCCCCCGCCAAATCAGCTACGCAACGAACAGCCAAGCCATAACCATTCGCCGCGCTACCAATCCAGCAGGGGGCCCCCGCAACAAGACACCGGCAGCCAACGCGCTACCCCACGTCGGCAGCAACCTGATTTAGCGACCAATTTGACAGGGAATCATGCCGCCGCCAACGCAAAACCGCTCATCTACCATCGGCGTCCCATCTCAGAAATCCCCCGCCAAATCAGCCACGTCACGAACAGCACCGGCTATTCGCCGCGCGGCCGAGATCCAGCAGGGGGCCCCCGAAACAAAACACCGGCAGCCAACACGCAACTTCCACGTCAGCAGCAGCACAATTTAACGGTTAGTCAGAAACAACTGAATGAAGTATTTGTTGGAGATGATTTATTATTTCTTGTTGAACCGTCTCAAATTACGGCGGTAGCGGTTACTTTCAGAGGGGCTGGGGTGGGGGGGGGGGGGCTATCCGGTATTATAGGGCGAGGGAGCTGGGAAGGAGGGTGGGGGAGGGGAGGGATGGCGGGGAGAGGGACCGACTGTCTTCAGAGAGAGGAGGAGGGTGGGAGTTTGGGAGTTGGCGGGTGACGGCTCTGATTAGAGAGGCGTCAGAGTCCTCAGCGTCAGCGTCAGCGTCAGCGTCAGCGTCGGAGGACTCGACCGGGGACTCCGCCAGAGTTTCGGCGGGGGTGGGAGTGGGTGCCGCTGGGGCACTGCCATAGTCCAGAAGGGACTCGGCTGAGATGGGGTGGGGCTCGGCCTGCTCTGCCGTCGGTGGGGGTGTGCACTGCCGCCGCTGTGACGGGGCAGGCGGTGGCACCGGTGGGGTGGACCCACTTGAGGTCCGACGGGGGGGCCGACGGGGGGGGGGGGGGGCGCGGGTGGGGTTGGGTGGGATGGGGGCAGCGGGGGCCAGACGCTGGGGGCCAGCGCTGGGATGGGAGGTGGGGTGGGGGGACCGCCTTGCGGGCCCGGGTCTGCTCGGCGGCTAGCGCTCGGGCAGGGCAGTCACGGGACCATGCGGGGTGGGCGGCCCCGCACGACACGCAGCGGGTGGCTGCGGTGTCGCCACCGACACATTGGGCTGTGTCGTGCGTCTCGGCGCACTTCCCGCAGATGGACTGGCGGGCGTGGCACTGACGCTGGTGGTGGCCAAACCGCCAGCAGGCTCTGCACTGCAGTGGCCCTTGGGTCCACTCCTTGACTGTGACTACTATGTAGCCACAGTAGATGCGTTCCGGGAGCTGTAAGCCCCGGAAACGCAGCCGGACCATGGGGTTGGGGCCTGGTCGCTTAGACCGCATCCGGACCACTTCTGTCACCCCCTGAGTCACTAGCTCCTGGAGGAGCACGGTCTCAGTCAGATTGCTGACTTCGGGGCACAGGATGAATCCCTGGCAGGAATTCATGTGGTCCGGGGCCGTCACCTCACAAGCCTTGTCCATGAAAGACGGGATGGCTAGGAGGGTGGCAGTCTGCTGGCCAGACAGGGTCTGAACCAGCAGAGCGCCGGAACGGATGGAGCGCGCGCTGGCCACCTCTCCGCAGAGGGCGACCAGTTGGCGGCGCACCGCGAACGGGTTGGAGTGCCTCATGGTCACTCCGTCCTTCCTCTGAATGAGGAGGAGAGCAGGCCCGTCGGGTGGCGAGGTGTTGGGGGGGAGCCAAGCACCGGGTCGGTCCAGGCGAGGCTCCCGAGGGGAGCCGGGGGGTCCAGGAGGACCGTCCGGGGGGGCAGACCCCTGAAGGGGGTCGGGTGGCTTCGGAAGGAAGCCGGGGGGTGGCCGCGCGCCGGGACGGGAGGGGAGAGACTCCTGAAGGGGGCCGGGCGGGGGGGTCGCCATGAGGGGACGGAGGGGCGGGGAAGTTGCCATGAGGGGACGGAGGGGCGGGGAGGTCGCCATGACCGGAGGAGGGAGGGGAAAGTTTAATGAATAACCTAAATTACGTTAATGTGGCACACACGGCAGAACGTGTTGCCAGCTGCAATTAATCTAAAGAATGAAGCGGGTTCTCTACCTTGCAAATTGTGGAAATTACGTTACCTACTTAAAAATATCTAAAGGCTACCTATCTAAGGGTCTAACGACCCTGCCACAAGCACGTGGACAGGGTCCCGCACCCGGAAGCGGTGGAGAGCTGGAGAAGGCTGGCTAGAAGGCGTCCGTAGGTCCGATGTCGATGAAAGGATGACCGGCGCTCAGCTGGCAGCCCTGCCCGCAGCGGGGATCGCTTCGGGGAGTGGCGCGGGGGCTCGCCGGCCCCGGCTTTGGGCCGTGCACCGGGCCGTGGCGGGACCGGGGCCCGTGGCGGCGGCGGCGGTGGGCCGGCTGAGGCAGAGCGGCCGGCTGCGGGGTGGAGTCGCCCTCCGCAGTGCTGGAGCTGCCGTGGATTCGGGCACCTTATAAAGGAAATAGTTCACTTTCAACATGGGTTTTGAACTGAAATAGCAGTTTTGTAGCCCGTGTTGAGAAATCCTTACCTGGAACTTTTCTTGGCTGAGAAGACTCTCCAGCCGAAAATATTTGACTTTTTGGCGAAGGAATACGGCGCATATATGATGTACCGTATACCGTCTGAAAGTGCCAGCACTGCCATGGAGCATGCGCAGACCAATAACGCACACCATACAATCAATAATTTACAACCTTCTGTCCTGAAT
>JAXIVJ010014368.1:5000-34624 GCA_036785665.1 Chirona hameri | reverse complement strand
CTGAGCTGCTCACACTGTACCAACACACAACTCAACACACAACATAAACCTGACGATGCCGCCGCCGCCCTCTCGGATCTTCAGCAGGTACCTGAGCTGCTCAACATGTACACAACACACAACACAACACACAACATATACCGTGACGATGTCGCTGACGCCCTCTGATCTTCAGCAGGTACTGAGCTGCTCACCTGTACACAACACACAGACACAACACACAACATATACCTGACGATGTCGCTGACGCCATCCGATCTTCAGCAGGTACTGAGGCTGCTCACACTGTACACAACACACAACACAACACACAACATATACCTGACGATGTCGCTGACGCCCTCTGATCTTCAGCAGGTACTGAGCTGCTCACCTGTACACAACACACAACACAACACACAACATTATACCTGACGATGCCGGCCGCCGCCCTCCGATCTTCAGCAGGTACTGAGCTGCTCACCTGTACACAACACACAACACAACACACAACATAAACCTGACGATGTCGCCGCCGCCCTCCGATCTTCAGCAGGTACTGAGCTGCTCACCTGTACACAACACACAACACAACACACAACATAAACCTGACGATGCCGCCGCGCCCTCCGATCTTCAGCAGGTACTGGAGCTGCTCACCTGTACACAACACACAACACAACACACAACATAAACCTGACGATGCCGGCCGCAGCCCTCCGATCTTCAGCAGGTACTGAGCTGCTCACAGTGTACACAACACACAAGCACAACAGCACAACATATACCTGACGATGTCGCTGACGCCATCCGATCTTCAGCAGGTACTGAGCTGCTCACACTGTACACAACACACTACACACAACACACAACATAAACCTGACGATGCCGCCGCCGCCGCACTCTCGATCTTCAGCAGGTACTGAGCTGCTCACCTGTACACAACACACAACAAACACACAACATAACCTGACGATGCCGCCGCCGCCCTCCGATCTTCAGCCAGGTACTGAGGCTGCTCACCTGTACACAACACAACACACAACATAAACATGACGATGCCGCTGAGCGCCCTCTGAGCTGCAGCAGGTACACACAAGACACACAGGCACACAGCACACATCACACACACACAGCACACGAGCACACAGTCCGACCGACCTCAGATACCCTGTTCTCCGGCACACGTGACAACACTCAAACACAAGCACGTGCCGACGTCTGGATTGGTTGGCACATTATTGTCGCTAGCAGTGTGATTCGGGTATACGTTAATGACGAGTTTCTAGGAACGGCGGTCTTCTAGCCGTCAAGGAGACATGGTTCATTTCCGTTGCGCTTCTCAGTGTGAATTCATGGATATGGATGACAGTAACGTTCTGTTCAGTTATTTTCGTCTACATTGTGGCCGCGCCGTACTGATTAAAGCAATGTATCGCGCTGGCAAACCCATGTACCCATTGTGGGTGGACATCATAGTCATAGATACTGTCCCGACATCCGGAAACACCGAGTTCGTTCTCGAGGCCCTGCGGCCGTCCTTTTGGCAGCTCTGACATGGTACGGCATTTATCGCCGTCTTTTATAACGTGGCGTAAAGGTCAAAATGCCTACCGCCGCGCTGGTCTGGTTCTGGACCGTGAAAAGATAAGGAGCAATAATGCATTCTCGCTGGAGCGAAAACTATTTCGAAATTCTCCGGGGAAAGTGCTATTATGTGAAGAGAAAAGCGATGAGGTTGTCACTGTTATGGATGGTGAAAGGTATTGGCTATGTACGAGTTAATTTCTTTCGATACATGTGTGAGTGGGTCGTCTCGGTGTTCAGTGACCTGGCCTGACATGACCTGACCTGTGCCTCAGGCGGTGCCGCGGTGCGGCCGGACGCGTCGCCAGTGGTGGAGCTGACCAGGATCAGATCGCTTCCTTCATCATCCCGCCTCCCTCCGCGGGCGCCGATGGCTCTCCAATACAGGGTCAGAATCTATCCCATCACTCTGAATCTTTTTCCGGTCGCTGGTCGCTCCTCCACATATTTGTGTTAATCGTCATGAGCCTGCCGAGTCTATGCCTCTGTTACATATGACGTGTATACGTGCTGTATTTGGTTAAACTGCACGAGGCTGTGTCGATGTGCTTGGATGCCAGTCTATGCCTCTTCTATTGCACCAGTACCATGTACTGTACGTCGCCTGGCCAGTGCCTATGTTTCTACTGGTATCTGCACAGAGTAGTTACGTAGTTTGCAGGGTCAGGTCACCACTAGCTGTTAGGTGCACCTCACAAGTGGCCAATGTACCTTTCGTTCCGTGTTTGTGTCGCTGTGCCCGGTCTGTCTCGCGCTCGTGCTCGGGCTAACCCGACCTGACCTGACCTGACCTGACGACGGGTCCGTCGCCCTGCTGTCAGGCCGGAGGAGGGTCACTATGACGCCAACCCCGTCTCTGGCACGGAGGAGGTACGGGTGGAGGTCAGGTGGGGCTGCCGAAGCAGCCACCGCCGGTCCCCCGGCCGCCCCAGGGTTGGAGCCAAGATCGACTCCCTGCAACAGCAGCTGCAGACGGCACAGGCCAACGGAACTAGTCCAGGTACAGTCGAGCATGCGCCAGCGGATTGAATGGCAAGGAACGTGGGACCAACACAACTGGTCAGGTACAGTCCAACACCCATTAGCTGATACAATGATCAGGAAGGGATTCGGGAAGGAGACTGTGATAAATTTAAACTTGTATTTTTCACACTGCAGACGCTGCTTCCTTTGCACTGCACTGCGCTGCACTGCACGCTTGTCTGAATGTCAGAACACGACTATCAATGTCATCACCGCTTAGGAAGTGTCTGTCTGTCTCCGAGTGTCGTGTGACCTCACATGATGGCCACTGACCTGTTCTCGCTCCTCGCCAGATGGCCGAGGCGTTCGCCTCAGACCAGAAACTGGAGCTTGCTCTGGAGAGAACGCACGTGTGTTTCGCACTCCTGGAGCGAACGGAGGGAGAAGCCGGGACCGGCGGAGGGCCGCTGCAGCCGCCGCAGCCGCCGCCGCGATCCCGTGGCCAGGCCAGGAGTCTGCAGTCAGCTGCCGCCCCTGCCGCCCAAGCCGGTCGGCACCCGGCCAGTTCACCAGGGTAAGGTTCCGTTCGATCCCTGGTGCCGACCCACCCGAACCAACCTTCTCTCTGTCCGTTCACCAGGTCACCGGTCCAGGTCCCGGCCGAACCGAGGGTCAAGGCGGGGTGGCAGGAGAAGCGGTGTCAATGTGGAACGTCAACTGTCTTTTCGCAGCCATCCCCACAGCCCACTGTGGGGATGATCTTTTTCGGTCATGTTTAGCTTCTCCTTTGAAGCTCATGTTTGAGCGGCATACAGGCCACAGATGTTGCAGCGCTCCTAAGCCCTGTTTATCATGAGATCATGTTTGAAGTCGAGTTATCTGTCCCTCCGTGTGTCGTGCGATTGTGCATGTCCAAGACGTGCCTCTTGACATTATTCAGAGTTGGGTGTGACTGCATATCTGACCGTTGTTATATTACAGGAGTCGGGTCCGACAGCGGCTGAGTTTCCCGCCGGCACTGCCGTCTCGTCTGCGGCGCGCAGCAGGTCCCACTCACCTCAGCGGGGCGTGCGCCGGGCGGCCGGCGCGCGGCCGCCGCCGCCCCACCCGTCACCGGGCGGCCGCAAACCGCCGCCCCCGCCGCCGCCCGACCGGTCCCCGCGCCGGCTGCCGCTGCCGCCGCCGCGACCGGCCGCCGCGGAGCCGTCACCCGCCGCCCGAGCCGCCGCTGGAGACGAGCTCGCCGCGCCTGCCATCCTCGCGGCCGGCCGGCGGACTCGAGCTTCGAGGATGACTCTCTAGAGACCAGTGTCGAGTGCGACGAGGGACGATCGGGACAGTGTTCTTCGAGGCGTGCGAGCGGCTCGGCGTCATGTCGCGCCGACTGGACGAAATCGCCAGCGCATGCGCACTGGCGCATCAGGCCGGAGGCCCCGAGGCATGAGCGAAGCCAAGTTCCAACTCGCGCGAGACGAACTCACGAACGAAGCGCGCAGTTCGTCACCGCGAGCAAGCTGTTCGTGAAAGGCGCGACGGAGAGCGGCCGACCGGCTGGAGTGGACTGTCTGCACGCCTGTATGGGGCCTGATGGAGCGGGCCACGGCGGTGACGCATCTGGCAGCCAGCCACACGACTGCGCCGCTACAGGACGCAGAACTTGGTGCTGAAGGTGCGAGCCGTGTGTGACGCTTATCTGTTGACGGTGCAGGCGGCGGCGGAGGCCAGTGGCCGGCCGCTGCACCATCCGAGCATGGCCGGCCTGATGAAGCATGGCCACGGCAGCTGGCAGCAGTTGCTTACGGCGCTGATGGCGCACACTCCGGGGTGTTTACGCCGTGAGCCGCCAGAGGCGCCACCGGCGCACGACCGGGCGTTCGCGACCCGCATATCTCCGATCTTATCATTGTTGTTACATATATATTCATAGTATGTGCGTTGTTTTATGAATATAACTCGTCAGATTTCGGATGTTTTGTGAGTTGGGTTGCCAGCTGTGGTCATCGGTGAAAGTATGATGTGATGACGGGACAATTGTGTTATAGTTGGGCCTGTAGTCTTATAGCAACGCATCCGGACATTGCCTGACATTCAATAAGTTTAAAGATCAGAAGTGAACTTATCTCACTGGACACGTGACAGATCCCTTTGATCCTCCCGACTGCCGGGCTTCCATCCTTTGTCACGCCCACGATACCCTGGGTCTGGTGGTCGCTGACCACCGGGCATGTGGTGGCCTCGAGCTGCCCCCCGGGAGTGGGTGGCCGTCTGCATGACGTGGGTTCTCCTCTGCAGCTTCGCGCTGCGGGGAAGGGCCTGTCCATGGGCGGTTGCCCGGTCGGCGTCCATTTTTACCCACTTTACCCCTTCTCCTTCATCCCATGGCTGCACATGGTCCAAGTAGACCGAAGCGGCCTTATCCTAACCAAACCAAAATTATCTCATTGGGAAATCAAGTCCATTTTTGACATAATTAACCTTCAAGGAACAAAATTAAGAACACACGAAGGGGAACCGGCACTAACCTCAAACGCTTATAAGTAACGGCTGATCTTGGCAAAAATGGGGTACAAATATCTGGGGTCTAGGGGTCTAGCTGCAGTTCGGCAAAATAAACATGACACTGGATGTTTATTTTGTCAAACGGAACTTATCTCCGTTTGTCAGAAGGTGTTGCCTTGCATTCCTGAAGCAAGCAAACAATCCCTCTGATTTCCAGCTGATTTATAATCTGGTAGCAGTCACCTTGAAATATTGCAGTGGCGGATCCAGGGGGGGGGCATGGGCTATGCCCCCCTTGAGCCTCGAAGGGGGCCAATAGCCCTTAGGGGGTCCATAGCCGATCGAAGTGACTCGAACGAATTTCACCCCGTTCTCAAACAAATATCAAGTAAATTTGCCAACTCTGACCTCCAGAGGGGCACATTCTGGCCTCCGGAGAGCCCGCTCTGGGTCTCCGTAGGGGCCGCTTCCGGCATCCAGAGGGGCCCAATCTGACCTCCAGAGGGCCCACGCTGAGACCTCCAGAGGGCCCACTCTGGCTTGAAGAGGTTCATTCTGGCTTGAAGGAGGTCCCATTCTGGGCTTGAAGAGGTCCCATTCTGTTTTCTAGAGGCCCATTTTAACATGTGAAAGGGCATATTTTGAACTAAAAGGGTCCCATTCTGGCCTACATATTTCTTATTATATCTTCATCTACATATATCTTCAAGGGTTAAAAGGGGCCCACCAAGGCTTGAGGGGGCCCACTTCGCTATGTGGGCCCTCCTTGACCGAATCCTGGATCCGGCTGCTGGAAATATGGCAGCGCTATGACTGCAAACTTGTTTTCAAACTTAGCGCGTCAAACAGCAGGGAGTGTCATTATTCTCTACGTAACTTGTCTACGTCCATGTAAGTTTGTATTACGTAATCAGTGTCTCGGCCAATGGTATGACGTGTTGAGATTCGCTGTCCTTGTTTTATTTTCATGCGCCGAGTGCTCGGCCAATTGGGAAGGTGACTTTTGGTGGCCGCCTGGTTGGTTGCACTTTTTGTAATTTGTTTGTGAAAAAATAGCGATTTAGGGATGTAAGAATCCAAAATATCAATGACATCAATGTTTTCGCTTTGCCGAAACCTGGATATATGCTGTTGCCGGAGCACAAATTTTACAGGCGTTCCAGGGGTCACTCAAGATGTTCCGAAGTCCTTGTTCCCGTGACGTCATTTTATTCACTAAATAGGCCAGATGGATTCTACTGCTTCGGGCCTTGGTCAACGTGAATCACGGGGGGTGTCAAGTCGGGATTCCCCATGTATCGGCTGCCGAGCGGCTATGATTAGCGATGACGGTCACTGGTGCTCTGGTGCCAGTCGTGGTCAGCCCCGTCGCCGCAGCTGCGCTTTCGAGACGTTTTGCGGTCTTTTGACGGATGTTGACGAGCGGCAATTTGAAGTCGTCGCCGTTAGCTAAGTAAGTTAGGTAGTTAGGTTGCAAGTCTATGCTTTGCAAAAGTATAGTGCTTTGAAAGTATTTTTAAGCATATCTTGAACATTAAGCCAAAACAAAGTCATTTCACGCCCCTCAGCCAGACCGGAACAGGCGTGTGGCCGTCCTCGCCTCCTCAGCCGACCGGTGCAGCGTATGCCCCATCTCGCCCTCTCAGCCAGACCGGGGAAGCTGTAATGGTCGTCTCCCCCCCTCCCCCCCGCGCCCTCTCAGCCTGGTCCGGGGGCAGCGTATGGGCCGTCTCACCCCCTCAGTCAGACCTGCAGCGTATGCCGTCTCGCTCCTCAGCCAGACCGGGACAGCGTATGGGCCGTCTCCCCTCCCCCTCAGCCGGACCGAGGCAGCGTATAGCCGTCTCACCCCTTAGTCAGACCGGGGCAGCGTATGGCCGTATTACCCCCCAGTCAAACCGAGTACAGCGTATGACCGTCTCGCCCTTCAGTCAGACCGGGGGCTTGCGTATGGGCGTCTCACCCCTCAGTCAGACCGGGGGCTGCGTATGAGGCCGTTCTCACCCCTTCAGTCAGACCGGTGCAGCGTATGACCGTCTCGCCCATCAGCCAGACTGGGGCAGGGTGTAGCCGGCTCAACCCCTAAATCAGACCGGGACAGCGTATGGCCGTCTCGTCCCTCATTCAGACCGGTGCAGGCGTATGACCGTCTCGCCCTCAGCCGGACCGGTGCAGCGTATGGCCGTCTCGCCCCTCAGCCAGACCGGGGCAGCGTATGGCCGTATATCCCCCTTCCCACTCAGCCAGACCGGGGCAGCGTATGGCCGTCTCACCCTTCAGTCAGACCGGTGCAGCGTATGGCAGGGGGTGTAACTTTGGAAATGACATTGGGGATGCAAATCGTAGCGGAGGCCTCCTAGCAAGTTGTCAGGGGGGCCTCCTGACAAGTAGTCAGGGGGCCTCCCCTAGTTCCTCGCCCCTGATATGCCTGCAAGTAAGCCACGTTGAGAAAAGTATGTGTTGCCACTCACGTGCTATCCCTTCCCCCCCCCCGCCCCCCTCCCCGGCTAACAACCTTTGGGGCATTACAAAGTAAGACAACCCAAATTTTCACATTTGCCGTCCGACCATTTTTAATTTTCTTGAAAAGTTCTGCACTGGGGGTTTCAAGGGCGGGGAATTCATTGGTGGTGACCCCAAAAAATAAAAGATACGGCCTTCCGTATTTTCCCAAGTTCACTGTGCAGGCCTAATTTTGACGACCTAATTTTGGACGAAAAAAAAACTCCGAAACATAAAAAGCGATTTTGATAAACTTTTTTGTTTGGATCAGGATTGGTCGAAGAACAATTTGGCAATCACGGATTTTCTTTTAAAAAAATCGCATGACCTCGTGACCTACTTTTTGCGCCGTGACCTTGACCTGTTAGAAACTGAAATTAACATTTTCGTCTGATGACGATGTAAACTTCATCGATGTCCTTTCGTATAAAAGAAATACAAAAATGGGGTTCGACCTGTACACATTATTTTTCAGTCTTGTAATACTGACATAATACGCTGTTCGGGCACCTGTCTGTCGATAACTTCGCATCTACTTGACATACGCTTTCGAAACAAAGTTCAGAGTGACTCCTGACGACGAAACCTCTCGGTTGGTGCCTGTCACACCAAAATAAGGTCGCCATATGACCTGCCAGGCCAATACAACGTAACGTGCCCAAACAGCGTATTGTGTCAGCATTGCAAGGCTCAAAAGTAGTCTTTTTACGGGGTCTAAACCCAACTTTTTATATTTTTATACGAAGGACATCGATGGAACTCAAATCGTCATCAGACGAAAATTTTAATTTCAGTTTCCAACAGGTCAATGTCACAGCGCAAAATGTCACGAGGTCACGTGAAAAAAAAATGAAAATCGAAAATCTGAGATTACCAGATTGTTCGTTGACTAATCCCGATCAAAACAAAAAGTTTATCAAATCGCTTCTTTGGTCTCGGAGTTATTGGTCGTCAAAAATAGGTCTGCGCAGTGAAATTGGGAAATTTTCGGAAGGCCTTATCTTGGAATATATATATATATATATATATATATATATATATATATATATATATATATATATATATATATATATATATATATATATATATATATATAATATATATATATATATATATATATATTATATATATATTATATATATATTATATATATATATATATATATATATATATATATTATATATATATATATATATATATATATATATATATATATATATATATATATATATATATATATATATATATATATATATATATATATATATATATATTCCAAGATAAGGCCTTCCGAAAATTTCCCAATTTCACTGCGCAGACCTATTTTTGACGACCAATAACTCCGAGACCAAAGAAGCGATTTTGATAAACTTTTTGTTTTGATCGGGATTAGTCAACGAACAATCTGGTAATCTCAGATTTTCGATTTTCATTTTTTTTTCACGTGACCTCGTGACATTTTGCGCTGTGACATTGACCTGTTGGAAACTGAAATTAAAATTTTCGTCTGATGACGATTTGAGTTCCATCGATGTCCTTTCGTATAAAAATATAAAAAGTTGGGTTTGACCCGTAAAAAGACTACTTTTGAGCCTTGCAATGCTGACACAATACGCTGTTTGGGCACGTTACGTTGTATTGGCCTGGCAGGTCATATGGCGACCTTATTTTGGTGTGACAGGCACCAACCGAGAGGTTTCGTCGTCAGGAGTCACTCTGAACTTTGTTTCGAAAGCGTATGTCAAGTAGATGCGAAGTTATCGACAGACAGGTGCCCGAACAGCGTATTATGTCAGTATTACAGACTGAAAAATAATGTGTACAGGTCGAACCCCATTTTTGTATTTCTTTTATACGAAAGGACATCGATGAAGTTTACATCGTCATCAGACGAAAATGTTAATTTCAGTTTCTAACAGGTCAAGGTCACGGCGCAAAAAGTAGGTCACGAGGTCATGCGATTTTTTAAAAGAAAATCCGTGATTGCCAAATTGTTCTTCGACCAATCCTGATCCAAACAAAAAAAGTTTATCAAAATCGCTTTTTATGTTTCGGAGTTTTTTTTTCGTCAAAATTAGGTCGTCAAAATTAGGCCTGCACAGTGAACTTGGGAAAATACGGAAGGCCGTATCTTTTATTTTTTGGGGTCACCACCAATGAATTCCCCGCCCTTGAAACCCCCAGTGCAGAACTTTTCAAGAAAATTAAAATGGTCGGACGGCAAATGTGAAAATTTGGGTTGTCTTACTTTGTAATGCCCCAAAGGTTGTTAGCCGGGAGGGGGCGGGGGGGGGGAGGGATAGCACGTGAGTGGCAACACATACTTTTCTCAACGTGGCTTACTTGCAGGCATATCAGGGGCGAGGAACTAGGGGAGGCCCCCTGACTACTTGTCAGGAGGCCCCCCTGACAACTTGCTAGGAGGCCTCCGCTACGATTTGCATCCCCAATGTCATTTCCAAAGTTACACCCCTGCCATACGCTGCACCGGTCTGACTGAAGGGTGAGACGGCCATACGCTGCCCCGGTCTGGCTGAGTGGGAAGGGGGATATACGGCCATACGCTGCCCCGGTCTGGCTGAGGGGCGAGACGGCCATACGCTGCACCGGTCCGGCTGAGGGGCGAGACGGTCATACGCTGCACCGGTCTGAATGAGGGGACGAGACGGCCATACGCTGTCCCGGTCTGATTTAGGGGTGAGCCGGCTACACCCTGCCCCAGTCTGGCTGATGGGCGAGACGGTCATACGCTGCACCGGTCTGACTGAGGGGTGAGACGGCCATACGCAGCCCCGGTCTGACTGAGGGGTGAGACGCCCATACGCAGCCCCGGTCTGACTGAAGGGCGAGACGGTCATACGCTGTACCGGTTTGACTGGGGGGTAATACGGCCATACGCTGCCCGGTCTGACTAAGGGGTGAGACGGCTATACGCTGCCTCGGTCCGGCTGAGGGGGAGGGGAGACGGCCATACGCTGTCCCGGTCTGGCTGAGGAGCGAGACGGCATACGCTGCAGGGTCTGACTGAGGGGTGAGACGGCCATACTGCTGCCCCGGACCGGCTGAGCGGGGGGGGGGGGGGGGGGAGACGACCATACGCTTCCCCGGTCTGGCTGAGAGGGCGAGATGGGCATACGCTGCACCGGTCCGGCTGAGGAGCGAGACGGCCACACGCTGTTCCGGTCTGGCTGAGGGGCGTGAAATGACTTTGTTTTGGCTTAATGTTCAAGATATGCTTAAAAAATACTTTCAAAAGCACTATACTTTTGCAAAGCATAGACTTGCAACCTAACTACCTAACTTACTTAGCTAACGGCGACGACTTCAAATTGCCGCTCGTCAACATCCGTCAAAAGACCGCAAAACGCTCGAAAGCGCAGCTGCGGCGACGGGGCTGACCACGACTGGACCAGAGCACCAGTGACGTCATCGCTAATCATTAGCCGCTCGGCAGCCGATACATGGGGAATCCCGACTTGACACCCCCCGTGATTTCACGTTGACCAAGGCCCGAAGCAGTAGATCCATCTGGCCTATTTAGTGAATAAAATGACGTCACGGGAACAAGGACTTCGGAACATTTGAGTGACCCTGGGAACGCCTGTAAAATTTGTGCTCCGGCAACAGCATATATCCAGGTTTCGGGCAAAGCGAAAACATTGATGTCATTTGATATTTTGGATTCTTACATCCCTAAATCGCTATTTTTTCACAAACAAATTACAAAAAGTGCAACCAACCAGGCGGCCACCAAAAGTCACCTTCCCATTGGCCGAGCACTCGGCGCATGAAAATAAAACAAGGACAGCGAATCTCAACACGTCATACCATTGGCCGAGACATGTTACGTAATAAAACTTACATGGACGTAGACAAGTTACGTAGAGAATAATGACACTCCCTGCTGTTTGACGCGCTAAGTTTGAAAACAAGTTTGCAGTCATGCGCTGCCATATTTCCAGCAGCGGATCCAGGATTCGGTCAAGGAGGGCCCACATAGCGAAGTGGGCCCCCTCAAGCCTTGGTGGGCCCTTTTAACCTTGAAGATATATGTAGATGAAGATATATAAGATATATGTAGGCCAGAATGGACCCTTTTAGTTCAAAATATGCCTTTCACATGTTAAAATGGGCCTCTAGAAAACAGAATGGGACCTCTTCAAGCCAGAATGGGACCTCTTCAAGCCAGAACTGGAACCTCTTCAAGCCAGAGTGGGCCCTCTGGAGGTCAGCGTGGGCCCTCTGGAGGTCAGATTGGGCCCTCTGGATGCCGGAGCGGCCCCTACGGAGACCAGAGCGGGCTCTCCGGAGGCCAGAATGTGCCCTCTGGAGGTCAGAGTTGGCAAATTTACTTGATATTTGTTTGAGAACGGGGTGAAATTCGTTTCGAGTCACTTCGATCGGCTATGGACCCCTAAGGGCTATTGGCCCCTTCGAGGCTCAAGGGGGGCATAGCCCCATGCCCCCCCCCCTGGATCCGCCACTGCATATTTCAAGGTGACTGCTACCAGATTATAAATCAGCTGGAAATCAGAGGGATTGTTTGCTTGCTTCAGGAATGCAAGGCAACCCTTCTGACAAACGGAGATAAGTTCCGTTTGACAAAATAAACATCCAGTGTCATGTTTATTTTGCCGAACTGCAGCTAGACCCCTAGACCCCAGATATTTGTACCCCATTTTTGCCAAGATCAGCCGTTACTTATAAGCGTTTGAGGTTAGTGCGGTTCCCTTCGTGTGTTCTTAATTTTGTTCTTGAAGGTTAATTATGTCAAAATGGACTTGATTTCCAATGAGATAATTTTGGTTTGGTTAGGATAAGGCCGCTTCGGTCTACTTGGACCATTGTGCAGCCATGGGATGAAGGAGAAGGGGTAAAGTGGGTAAAAATGGACGCCGACCGGGCAACCGCCCATGGACAGGCCCTTCCCCGCAGCGCGAAGCTGCGAGGAGAACCCACGTCATGCAGACGGCCACCACTCCCGGGGGGCAGCTCGAGGCCACCACATGCCCGGTGGTCAGCGACCACCAGACCCAGGGTATCGTGGGCGTGACAAAGGATGGAAGCCCGGCAGTCGGGAGGATCAAAAGGGATCTGTCAGTGTCCAGTGAGATAAGTTCACTTCTGATCTTTAAACTTATTGAATGTCAGGCAATGTCCGGATGCGTTGCTATAAGACTACAGGCCAACTATAACACAATTGTCCGTCATACATCATACTTTCACCGATGACCACAGCTGGCAACCCAACTCACAAAACATCCGAAATCTGACGAGTTATATTCATAAAACAACGCACATACATGAATATATATGTAACAACAATGATAAGATCGGAGATATGCGGTCGAACGCCGGTCGTGCGCCGGTGGCGCCTCTGGCGGCTCACGGCGTAAACACCCGGAGTGTGCGCATCAGCGCCGTAAGCACTGCTGCCAGCTGCGTGGCCTGCTTCATCAGGCCGGCCATGCTCGGATGGTGCAGCGGCCGGCCACTGGCCTCCGCCGCCGCCTGCACCGTCAACAGATAAGCGTCACACACGGCTCGCACCTTCAGCACCAAGTTCTGCGTCTGTAGCGGCGCAGTCGTGTGGCTGGCTGCCAGATGCGTCACCGCCGTGGCCCGCTCCATCAGGCCCATACAGGCGTGCAGACAGTCCACCAGCCGGTCGGCGCTCTCCGTCGCGCCTTTCACGAACAGCTTGCTCGCGGTGACGAACTGGCGCGCTTCGTTCGTGAGTTCGTCTCGCGCGAGTTGGAACTTGGCTTCGCTCATGCCCTCGGGGCCTCCGGCCTGATGCGCCAGTGCGCATGCGCTGGCGATTTCGTCCAGTCGGCGCGACATGACGCCGAGCCGCTCGCACGCCTCGAAGAACACTGTCCGATCGTCCTCGTCGCACTCGACACTGGTCTCTAGAGAGTCATCCTCGAAGCTCGAGTCCGCCGGCCGGCCGCGAGATGGCAGGCGCGGCGAGCTCGTCTCCAGCGGCGGCTCGGGCGGCGGTGACGGCTCCGCGGCGGCCGGTCGCGGCGGCGGCAGCGGCAGCCGGCGCGGGGACCGGTCGGGCGGCGGCGGGGGCGGCGGTTTGCGGCCGCCCGGTGACGGGTGGGGCGGCGGCGGCGCGGCCGGCCGCCCGGCGCCCCGCTGAGGTGAGGTGGGACCTGCTGGCCGCCGCAGACGAGACGGCAGTGCCGGCGGAAACTCAGCCGCTGTCGGACCCGACTCCTGTAATATAACAACGGTCAGATATGCAGTCACACCCAACTCTGAATAATGTCAAGAGGCACGTCTTGGACATGCACAATCGCACGACACACGGAGGGACAGATAACTCGACTTCAAACATGATCTCATGATAAACAGGGCTTAGGAGCGCTGCAACATCTGTGGCTGTATGCCGCTCAAACATGAGCTTCAAAGGAGAAGCTAAACATGACCGAAAAAGATCATCCCCACAGTGGGCTGTGGGGATGGCTGCGAAAAGACAGTGACGTTCCACATTGACACCGCTTCTCTGCACCCCGCCTTGACCCCGGTTCGGCCGGGACCTGGACGGTGACCTGGTGAACGGACAGAGAGAAGGTTGGTTCGGGTGGGTCGGCACCAGGGATCGAACGGAACCTTACCTGGTGAACTGGCCGGGTGCCGACCGGCTTGGGCGGCAGGGGCGGCAGCTGACTGCAGACTCCTGGCCTGGCCACGGGTCGCGGCGGCGGCTGCGGCGGCTGCAGCGGCCCTCCGCCCGGTCCCGGCTTCTCCCTCCGTCGCTCCAGGGTGCGAAACACACGTGCGTTCTCCTCCAGAGCAAGCTCCAGTTTCTGGTCTGAGGCGAACGCCTCGGCCACCTGGCGAGGAGCGAGAACAGGTCAGTGGCCATCATGTGAGGTCACACGACACTCGGAGACAGACAGACACTTCCTAAGCGGTGATGACATTGATAGTCGTGTTCTGACATTCAGACAAGCGTGCAGTGCAGCGCAGTGCAGTGCAAAGGAAGCAGCGTTGCAGTGTGAAAAATACAAGTTTAATTTATCACAGTCTCCTTCCCGAATCCTTCCTGATCATTGTATCAGCTAATGGGTGTTGGACTGTACCTGACCAGTTGTGTTGGTCCACGTTCCTTGCCATTCAATCCGCTGGCGCATGCTCGACTGTACCTGACTAGTTCCGTTGGCCTGTGCCGTCTGCAGCTGCTGTTGCAGGGAGGCGATCTTGGCTCCAACCCTGGGGCGGCCGGGGACCGGCGGTGGCTGCTTCGGCAGCCCACTGCTCACCCGTACCTCCTCCGTGCCAGAGACGGGGTTGGCGTCATAGTGACCCTCCTCCGGCTGACAGCGGCGACGGACCCGTCGTCAGGTCAGGTCAGGTCAGGTCGGGTTAGCCCGAGCACGAGCGCGGAGACAGACCGGGCACAGCGACACAAACACGGAACGAAAGGTACATTGGCCACTTGTGAGGTGCACTAACAGCTAGTGGTGACTGACTGCAAATACGTAACTACTCTGTGCAGATACCAGTAGAAACATAGCACTGGCCAGGCGACGTACAGTACATGGTACTGGTGCAATAGAAGAGGCATAGACTGGCATCCAAGCACATCGACACAGCCTCGTGCAGTTTAACCAAATACAGCACGTATACACGTCATATGTAACAGAGGCATAGACTCGGCAGGCCATGACGATTAACACAAAATATGTGGAGGAGCGACCAGCGACCGGAAAAGATTCAGAGTGATGGGATAGATTCTGACCTGTATTGGAGAGCCATCGGCGCCCGCGGGAGGAGGCGGGATGATGAAGGAAGCGATCTGATCCCTGGTCAGCTCCACCACTGGCGACGCGTCCGGCCGCACCCGCGGCACCGCCTGAGGCACAGGTCAGGTCATGTCAGGCCAGGTCACTGAACACCGAGACGACCCACTCACACATGTATCGAAAGAAATTAACTCGTACATAGCCATACCTTTCACCATCCATAACAGTGACAACCTCATCGCTTTTCTCTTCAATAATAGCACTTTCCCGGAGAATTTCGAAATAGTTTTCGCTCCAGCGAGAATGCATTATTGCTCCTTATCTTTTCACGGTCCAGAACCAGACCAGCGCGGCGGTAGGCATTTTGACCTTTACGCCACGTTATAAAAGACGGCGATAAATGCCGTACCATGTCAGAGCTGCCAAAAGGACGGCCGCAGGGCCTCGAGAACGAACTCGGTGTTTCCGGATGTCGGGACAGTATCTATGACTATGATGTCCACCCAATGGGTACATGGGTTTGGCCAGGCGATACATTGCTTTAATCAGTACGGCGGCGGCACAATGTAGACGAAAATAACTGAACAGAACGTACTGTCATCCATTCCCATGAATTCACACTGAGAAGCGCAACGGAAATGAACCATGTCTCCTTGACGGCTAGAAGACCGCGTTCCCTAGAAACTGTCATTAACGTTATACCCGAATCACACTGCTAGCGACAATAATGTGCCAACCAATCCCAGACGTCGGCAGTGCTTGTGTTTGAGTGTTGTCACGTGTGCCGGAGAACAGGGTATCTGAGGTCGGTCGGACTGTGTGCTGTGTGCTGTGTGTTGTGTGATGTGTGCTGTGTGCTGTGTGTTGTGTACCTGCTGCAGCTCAGAGGGCGTCAGCGGCATCGTCAGGTTTATGTTGTGTGTTGTGTTGTGTACAGGTGAGCAGCTCAGTACCTGCTGAAGATCGGAGGGCGGCGGCGGCATCGTCAGGTTTATGTTGTGTGTTGTGTTGTGTGTTGTGTACAGGTGAGCAGCTCAGTACCTGCTGAAGATCGGAGGGCGGCGGCGGCGGCATCGTCAGGTTTATGTTGTGTGTTGTGTGTTGTGTGTTGTGTACAGGTGAGCAGCTCAGTACCTGCTGAAGATCGGATGGCGTCAGCGACATCGTCAGGTATATGTTGTGTGTTGTGTTGTGTGTTGTGTACATGTGAGCAGCTCAGTACCTGCTGAAGATCGGAGGGCGGCGGCGGCATCGTCAGGTTTATGTTGTGTGTTGTGTTGTGTGTTGTGTACAGGTGAGCAGCTCAGTACCTGCTGAAGATCGGAGGGCGGCGGCGGCATCGTCAGGTTTATGTTGTGTGTTGTGTTGTGTGTTGTGTACAGGTGAGCAGCTCAGTACCTGCTGAAGATCGGAGGGCGGCGGCGACATCGTCAGGTTTATGTTGTGTGTTGTGTTGTGTGTTGTGTACAGGTGAGCAGCTCAGTACCTGCTGAAGATCGGAGGGCGGCGGCGGCATCGTCAGGTATATGTTGTGTGTTGTGTTGTGTGTTGTGTACAGGTGAGCAGCTCAGTACCTGCTGAAGATCAGAGGGCGTCAGCGACATCGTCAGGTATATGTTGTGTGTTGTGTTGTGTGTTGTGTACAGGTGAGCAGCTCAGTACCTGCTGAAGATCGGATGGCGTCAGCGACATCGTCAGGTATATGTTGTGTGTTGTGTTGTGTGTTGTGTACAGGTGAGCAGCTCAGTACCTGCTGAAGATCAGAGGGCGTCAGCGACATCGTCAGGTATATGTTGTGTGTTGTGTTGTGTGTTGTGTACATGTGAGCAGCTCAGTACCTGCTGAAGATCGGAGGGCGGCGGCGGCATCGTCAGGTTTATGTTGTGTGTTGTGTTGTGTGTTGTGTACAGGTGAGCAGCTCAGTACCTGCTGAAGATCGGAGGGCGGCGGCGGCATCGTCAGGTTTATGTTGTGTGTTGTGTGTTGTGTACAGGTGAGCAGCTCAGTACCTGCTGAAGCTCAGAGGGCGGCGGCGGCATGGGCAGGTTGTCTACGTGGTGTGTGGTGTGCGAGGTCGGTATACCTGTCGGAGGTCGGAGGAGGGCGGCGGCGGCATGGTCAGGTTGTCTGCGTGGTGTGTGGTGTGTGAGGTCGGTATACCTGTTGGAGGTCGGAGGAGGGCGGCGGCGGCATGGGCAGGTTGTCTACGTGGTGTGTGGTGTGCGAGGTCGGTATACCTGTTGGAGGTCGGAGGAGGGCGGCGGCGGCATGGTCAGGGTGGCGATCAGACTGTCGATGTCGGAGCCGGTCGGCTGGGAGCTGAAACCGCTGCTCGGGGAGTCCTCCGGAGAGTGGAGCGCAGCAGCTGAAATTTGAAGAGCACAATCAGAGTCAGAGTCACACAGTCACGGGCAACAGACATAATCAGAGCCAGACACGGACAGCAGAGTCAGACACAGTCACGGACAACAGACATAATCAGAGCCAGACACGGACAGCAGAGTCAGACACAGTCACGGACAACAGACATAATCAGAGCCAGACACGGACAGCAGAGGCAGACACAGTCACGGACAACATACATAATCAGAGCCAGACACGGACAGCAGAGTCAGAGTCACACAGTCACGGACAACAGACATAATCAGAGCCAGACACGGACAGCAGAGTCAGGCACAGTCACGGACAACAGACATAATCAGAGCCAGACACGGACAGCAGAGTCAGACATAATCAGAGCCAGACACGGACAGCAGAGTCAGAGTCACACAGTCACGGACAACAGACATAATCAGAGCCAGACACGGACAGCAGAGTCAGACACAGCCACGGACAACAGACATAATCAGAGCCAGACACGGACAGCAGAGTCAGACACAGTCACGGACAACAGACATAATCAGAGCCAGACACGGACAGCAGAGTCAGAGGCAGACACAGTCACGGACAACAGACATAATCAGAGCCGGACACGGACAGCAGAGGCAGATACAGTCACGGACAACAGACATAATCAGAGCCAGACACGGACAGCAGAGTCAGACACAGTCACGGACAACAGACATAATCAGAGCCAGACACGGACAGCAGAGTCAGACACAGTCACGGACAACAGACATAATCAGAGCCAGACACGGACAGCAGAGTCAGACACAGTCACGGACAACATACATAATCAGAGCCAGACACGGACAGCAGAGTCAGACACAGTCACGGACAACAGACATAATCAGAGCCAGACACGGACAGCAGAGTCAGACACAGTCACGGACAACAGACATAATCAGAGCCAGACACGGACAGCAGAGTCAGACACAGTCACGGGCAACAGACATAATCAGAGCCAGACACGGACAGCAGAGTCAGACACAGTCACGGACAACAGACATAATCAGAGCCAGACACGGACAGCAGAGGCAGACACAGTCACGGACAACAGACATAATCAGAGCCAGACACGGACAGCAGAGTCACACAGTCACGGGCAACAGACATAATCAGAGCCAGACACGGACAGCAGAGTCAGAGTCACACAGTCACGGACAACAGACATAATCAGAGCCAGACACGGACAGCAGAGTCAGACACAGTCACGGGCAACAGACATAATCAGAGCCAGACACGGACAGCAGAGTCAGACACAGTCACGGACAACAGACATAATCAGAGCCAGACACGGACAGCAGAGGCAGACACAGTCACGGACAACAGACATAATCAGAGCCAGACACGGACAGCAGAGTCAGAGTCACACAGTCACGGACAACAGACATAATCAGAGCCAGACACGGACAGCAGAGTCAGACACAGTCACGGACAACAGACATAATCAGAGCCAGACACGGACAGCAGAGTCAGACACAGTCACGGGCAACAGACATAATCAGAGCCAGACACGGACAGCAGAGTCAGACACAGTCACGGACAACAGACATAATCAGAGCCAGACACGGACAGCAGAGGCAGACACAGTCACGGACAACAGACATAATCAGAGCCAGACACGGACAGCAGAGTCACACAGTCACGGGCAACAGACATAATCAGAGCCAGACACGGACAGCAGAGTCAGAGTCACACAGTCACGGACAACAGACATAATCAGAGCCAGACACGGACAGCAGAGTCAGACACAGTCACGGGCAACAGACATAATCAGAGCCAGACACGGACAGCAGAGTCAGAGTCACACAGTCACGGACAACAGACATAATCAGAGCCAGACACGGACAGCAGAGTCAGACACAGTCACGGACAACAGACATAATCAGAGCCAGACACGGACAGCAGAGGCAGACAGTCACGGACAACAGACATAATCAGAGCCAGACACGGACAGCAGAGTCAGAGTCACACAGTCACGGACAACAGACATAATCAGAGCCAGACACGGACAGCAGAGTCAGACACAGTCACGGGCAACAGACATAATCAGAGCCAGACACGGACAGCAGAGTCAGACACAGTCACGGACAACAGACATAATCAGAGCCAGACACGGACAGCAGAGGCAGACACAGTCACGGACAACAGACATAATCAGAGCCAGACACGGACAGCAGAGTCAGAGTCACACAGTCACGGACAACAGACATAATCAGAGCCAGACACGGACAGCAGAGGCAGACACAGTCACGGACAACAGACATAATCAGAGCCAGACACGGACAGCAGAGTCAGAGTCACACAGTCACGGACAACAGACATAATCAGAGCCAGACACGGACAGCAGAGGCAGACACAGTCACGGACAACAGACATAATCAGAGCCAGACACGGACAGCAGAGTCAGAGTCACACAGTCACGGACAACAGACATAATCAGAGCCAGACACGGACAGCAGAGTCAGAGTCACACAGTCACGGACAACAGACATAATCAGAGCCAGACACGGACAGCAGAGTCAGACACAGTCACGGACAACAGACATAATCAGAGCCAGACACGGACAGCAGAGTCAGACACAGTCACGGACAACAGACATAATCAGAGCCAGACACGGACAGCAGAGTCAGACACAGTCACGGACAACAGACATAATCAGAGCCAGACACGAACAGCAGAGTCCGAGTCATATACGTCATATGCGGGCAGACAGAGTCAGATTTGAGGACAGATATTGGCAAACAATTTGGTTTGTCTGCCTTTCTTTCAACTTTCTTTCAACCGCCTCTTTCAACTCCGGACAGACAGAAACGTATCATACCACTGACCTCTGACCAGCCGCTGTACTGACCTCCGTCCAGCCGCTGTACTGACCTCTGACCAGCCGCTGTACTGACCTCCGTCCAGCCGCTGTACTGACCTCCGTCCAGCCGCTGTACTGACCTCTGACCAGCCGCTGTACTGACCTCCGTCCAGCCGCTGTACTGACCTCTGACCAGCCGCTGTTCTGACCTCTGTCCAGCCGCTGTACTGACCTCCGTCCAGCCGCTGTACTGACCTCTGTCCAGCCGCTGTACTGACCCCCGTCCAGCCGCTGTACTGACCTTCGTCCAGCCGCTGTACTGACCTCCGTCCAGCCGCTGTACTGACCTCCGTCCAGCCGCTGTACTGACCTCTGTCCAGCCGCTGTACTGACCCCCGTCCAGCCGCTGTACTGACCTCCGTCCAGCCGCTGTACTGACCTCTGACCAGCTCGCCGACTCTGTCCAGGTCTCCGAGGTCCCGCTCCAGGGCCATCAATTCTGCCTCCAGCGTCTCGCGGTCGGCGAACGGTGTCGGAGGAGTGGAGAGCTCCGGAGGGATCCGAGCAGGACCGTCCTGATGGGAGCCGCCACACCGCAGGTCAGACGCGGCACAGAACACCACAGGTCAGACGGGGCACAGAACAGCACAGGTCAGACCCGGCACAGAACACCGCAGATCAGACGCGGCACAGAACAGCACAGGTCAGACGGGAGCCGCCACACCACAGGTCAGACGGGGCACAGAACAGCACAGGTCAGACGCGGCACAGAACAGCACAGGCAGACGCGGCACAGAACAGCACAGGTCAGACGCGGCACAGAACAGCACAGGTCAGACGCGGCACAGAACAGCACAGGTCAGACGCGGCACAGAACAGCACAGGTCAGACGCGGCACAGAACAGCACAGGTCAGACGGGATACAGAACAGCACAGGTCAGACGCGGCACAGAACAGCACAGGTCAGACGGGGCACAGAACAGCACAGGTCAGACGCGGCACAGAACAGCACAGGTCAGACGGGACCCGCCACGCCACAGGTCAGACGCGGCACAGAACAGCACAGGTGGCACTGGTTGCAACAGTAGGTAGTCAGCCCGAGACGGCATATGTAGGTATCACCTCTGGTAATAATGACTCTTTAGTAATTCTGAGCAAGAAGAAATACATACAATTGTCCTCAAAAGGTCGCAAACATGGTATGAAGCGCTGACATTTACATAGTGTTCCTAGTGCTCATGGATGTGAGATAAAACAAAACTATGGCTTGAGGGTCCCGAACACCGAGAGAAACAGGACAAAACGTCTAACAAAAAAGTGCACTCTGACGGCAGGGTAAAACGGAGGGGGTATAAGGTCACTGACCTCGTCCGGGGTCATATCAGGTCACTGAACTTGTCCGGAGTCACGGAGGAGGATCAGGTCACTGATCCCGTCCGGGGTCATGGGCGGAGGTATCAGGTCACTGACCTCCTTCGTGGTCATGGACGGATGCATCAGGTCACTGACCTCGTCCTTGGTCATGGGCGGCGGTATCAGATCACTGACCTCGTCCTTGGTCATGGGCGGAGGTATCAGGCACTGACCTCGTCCGGGGTCATGGGCGGAGGTATCATGGTGAGGTCAATAATGTCCCGGTCGGCATACAGTGCTCCGTCCTGGAGAACTGTCTCGTTCGCTCCGTTCGCCTCCTGTAGCACCTCCTGACAACGACACGGAACAGTGGCTAGTACAGTATTGATAACAGTGGCTAGTACAGTATTGGGAACAGTGACTAGTACAGTATTGGGAACAGTGGCTAGTACAGTATTGAGAACAGTGGCTAGTACAGTATTGGGAACAGTGGCTAGTACAGTATTGGGAACAGTGGCTAGTACAGTATTGATAACAGTGGCTAGTACAGTATTGGGAACAGTGGCTAGTACAGTATTGGGAACAGTGGCTAGTACAGTATTGGGAACAGTGGCTAGTACAGTATTGGGAACAGTGGCTAGTACAGTATTGGGAACAGTGGCTAGAGTACAGTATTGGTAACAGTGGCTAGTACAGTATTGATAACAGTGGCTAGTACAGTATTGGGAACAGTGGCTAGTACAGTATTGGGAACAGTGGCTAGTACAGTATTGGGAACAGTGGCTAGTACAGTATTGATAACAGTGGCTAGTACAGTATTGGGAACAGTGGCTAGTACAGTATTGGGAACAGTGGCTAGTACAGTATTGGGAACAGTGGCTAGTACAGTATTGGGAACAGTGGCTAGTACAGTATTGGGAACAGTGGCTAGAGTACAGTATTGGTAACAGTGGCTAGTACAGTATTGAGAACAGTGGCTAGTACAGTATTGAGAACAGTGGCTAGTACAGTATTGGGAACAGTGGCTAGTACAGTATTGGGTAGTGGGTACCGGTACAGTGATACAAGTACTGTTACAGCTATTACATAAGATCCGATTGGAGACGGTTCAGCGTTGGGATTAAACGTTAAAAGTAAAACATGTTGCGACTCTCAGCTTTGAAGTCGTCAAAATTGCAGCAGTAACATCAGAAGTAACATCAGCAGTAACGTCAGCAGTAACATCAGCAGTAACGTCAGCAGCGACCGTTGAAATACTGGCTGGCTAACATCATAGTGCCCTAGGCACGCGGCGAATCCTATTGAATGATTTGGTGAAGTTCAACCGTTTAAATGGTTAATGGACTACCTGCAGCTAGTTCGCATCAGTATCCGTCGATGCGTTACAAGTTTGACTAGCTGTGCCAAAGAAGTCTCAGGTGTTCCCGCGCTTTACCCTTCCCGCCATACCTTCAGCTGATCGTCTGAGGCGTTGTCGGGACTGAGCAGGCCGAAGCTAGCGCCAGCGGCGGCGGGTTTCTGAGACGCAGTTTGGTGCGGTCTCCGGTAGGGCGAGCCAGTAGGCGTGGACAGCGAGTCCGTGTCACTCTCAGAGTGGTCCATGTCAGGCAACTTGATGCCCTTCACGCCGTCCAGCCGGTCCTTGGACGTCTGATGAACAGGTGACACGCTGATGAGCTTGTAGTAATGCATGTCAGCACACTAATTATTCGAATGGAAAACTATTCATGACCAAAGAATAATCTTATAAATCAAATAAATGTAATACTACAGTAGACGCCGCTTATAACGCCCACCTTGGGAGCGAGCATTTCTGGGCGTTATAACCGACGGGCGCTATATCCGAAGTTCCTAATATGGCCACATAAACAACCAAAAAAAGACACCTGATTATCACCTGAGGTATTTATTGAACAAAATAATCCATCGTTAGCATCGTCAACATCTGTTTCTCACGCAGAAATTCGTGCAAGTCATTGGCCAACGTTTCGAAACCCTGCATGTTCTCGCAAACTTCCCTGAGTCCGGCCACGGTGCGGCCAGTTCTCAGGCATGAGACACAGAGCGAAAACCGCGGCACCACGGCCACGTGTACACATGCAGAGCCGGCAGGAGTGGGCGACATGATGGCTTAGCGCTCTGAACTGGGCGTTACAATCGAAGTGGGGGCGTTATAAGCGGAGTTTCTGCCTATACATTTGTACAGGAAATTCCGTACCGGGCCAACTTGGGCGTTATAAGCGGCTGGGCGTTGTAACCGTGGGCGTTATAAGTGGCTGGGCGTTGTAACCGTGGGCGCTATGAGCGACGTCTACTGTATTCCGAACTTCCTACACCTTTACGACTTCTCACTGAAATTGCTTTTCATAACTTATTTCACCAACATATAACAAATATACAAATACACGGTTCAAACAAGCGGTTGATTAATTTCCATTAAAACAAAACTAATCACAATAAATTCGTTGAAGTGTTATACGAATGTGTTATACGTTACATAATTCTGCCGTGCAAGAAAGAAGGCTACACCTGAAATCCACGCCTCTCGACCGTCCATTATATTCGCGTCGTTCCCATTCCGCGTACTGTTGCCGTCGCTTCATTAGCTGTGAGCACAATACCGACCCCGCGGTCCACCATCCCGCCTCGGTAGTACGGTGTTCCGATGGTGAACTTTAAAAACAGCCGAGTCGCCCAGCCCCCGCTCAATGCCTTTACATGTACTTGTACAATGTACAGTCGGTCTCATAATGATCTTCCCTTACCATGTTTCTAAAACTCATCTAATTTCATTTCTGTGTACATAAAGGACTGATTTAAGGGAACATGTGGTGCCTACCTAGGTAGGACCACATACCGACTGTACACCCCCCCCCCCCCCCCCCCCCCCCCACCCACCCCGCCCGCACACCATGTTCAGCCGCTGGCGCCGGGAGACGCTAAAGCACCGCCAGGGGAAAAACAATGAGGGAAGTTGGTGACATTCATGTACCCTTTTCAGTAAAATAATCCAATACCGCAACAGTCTGTGTTCCTCCTCTTGGCGTGGATGCAAAAGTTTTCCGCCATTGTCTGCCAAGTTTCGTCGATTTGTATCTCCGAACACTGCCTACCCGTGCTGCTGTTGGTGATGATTTTTGCTTTAGCGTGCCGAAACTGCCGAGGTTACATGGCGGCCACGCCTACCTGTGAGCTGAGCAGCGCTGCCTACCTGTGATATAAGCAGCAGACTGTCGCTGCTTACCTGCGATATAAGCAGCAGTCTATCTACCTGCGATATAAGCAACAGTCTATCTACCTGCGATATAAGCAGCAGTATATCTACCTGTGATATAAGCAGCAGTCTATCTACCTGCGATATAAGCAGCAGTCTATATACCTGCGATATAAGCAGCAGTCTATCTACCTGCGATATAAGCAGCAGTCTGTCTACCTGCGATATAAGCAGCAGAATGTCGCTGCTTACCTGTGATATAAGCAGCAGACTGTCGCTGCTTACCTGCGATATAAGCAGCAGTATATCTACCTGCGATATAAGCAGCAGTATATCTACCTGCGATATAAGCAGCAGTCTATCTACCTGTGATATAAGCAGCAGTCTATCTACCTGCGATATAAGCAGCAGTCTATCTACCTGCGATATAAGCAGCAGTCTATCTACCTGCGATATAAGCAGCAGTCTATCTACCTGCGATATAAGCAGCAGTCTATCTACCTGCGATATAAGCAGCAGTCTGTCTACCTGCGATATAAGCAGCAGAATGTCGCTGCTTACCTGTGATATAAGCAGCAGAATGTCGCTGCTTACATGCTATATAAGCAGCAGAATGTCGCTGCTTACCTGTGATATAAGCAGCAGTCTGCTTACCTGTGATATCAGCAGGAGACTGTCGCTGTGTTTGAGCGGCCCGAACGCGGCCTCGGACTCGGACCGTGACAAGGCCGAGCGGAGCGACTCGGCGTCCTCGGCATCGGCATCGGAAGGCCGTGACGAGGTCAGGTAGTTCTCAGCGTCAGCCACCAGCTGCCGCATACCGGCCAGACGCTCAATCACCTGCGGGAAGACGGGGTCAGATGAGGACTGATGGGAGCAGAGGGGTCAGGTAGGTCAGATGGGGTCAGAGTCAGACAGGGTCAGACACGGTTAGGTGGGGCAGGCGGGGTCAGATGGGGTCAGAGTCAGACAGGGTCAGACACGGTTAGGTGGGGCAGGCGGCGTCAGATGGGGCCACAGTCAGACAGGGTCAGACACGGTTAGGTGGGGCAGGCGGGGTCAGATGGGGTCAGAGTCAGACAGGGTCAGACACGGTTAGGTGGGGCAGGCGGCGTCAGATGGGGTCAGAGTCAGACAGGGTCAGACACGGTTAGGTGGGGCAGGCGGCGTCAGATGGGGTCAGAGTCAGACAGGGTCAGACACGGTTAGGTGGGGCAGGCGGCGTCAGATGGGGTCAGAGTCAGACAGGGTCAGACACGGTTAGGTGGGGCAGGCGGCGTCAGATGGGGTCAGAGTCAGACAGGGTCAGACACGGTTAGGTGGGGCAGACGGCGTCAGATGGGGTCAGAGTCAGACAGGGTCAGACACGGTTAGGTGGGGCAGGCGGGGTCAGATGGGGTCAGAGTCAGACAGGGTCAGACACGGTTAGGTGGGGCAGGCGGGGTCAGATGGGATCCGACAAGAGAGAATGGATCAGATGAGTCAGACTAAGGCAGGTAGGGGTGGACCAATATCTTAGCTTAGTTGAATCAATGCAATGTTGAAGAAGCGTTGCTCAAACAGTGTCATTTTATTTATCACCTTTTTAGGTATAAACCATATTGAATCCCTGAATTTCATTGATTCACAAGCTTCAAGGGATATACATGATTCCCCAAACAATGAGTGATTCAGTATTCCTTACTAAAAGCAGATCCGCTTCTCACCTCGCTATTTTTCGCCTCGGCAAACCTTTCGTCGTCCTCCTCGTCCTTGGCCGATGCCTGGATGATGTCGTGTTTGCCGTTGATTGCACCGAATCTAGCCAAGTTGGCATTTGTCTCCGTCCTGCCAAGGGAGGCCAAGTTTAGCGGAGAGAAGGGATGCCATCCATCACCTGACCGGGTTCCCACCGAAGACCCGTCCCGGAAAGCAAGAGCTTGAACGCCGCTGAAATAGAACACTTTGAAATAGGCTTCAGTGGGCCACATAAGCTCCCTCAGCCTTTACTTAAATATCCTTGCCTATGTAAATGGCCCATGCAAAAGGTCTCCCGTCTCTGCTGTTGGAAAATGAAATGAAAAGAATAGAAGTCGGAGCACAAAAGCATTATGACCACCGCGCTGTCGCGGCTTGGCGGAATATGGTGGGTGGAAGCCATTATTATGAAAAGTTCCGGGGCGTGAAGCTGACGATGATAGATTCTGCGGCGACGGGAGGTGGATGGCGCTGCCGGTCAGGGTTCAGAGAGCGTGCCTAAAAGTCGGTCGCATACCGTGATAAGTAAACAGGCAGCAATAATAAGACATCAGTTGGGGACAGTGAATCTGAAATCACGAAGCAAGAAGCCATAATTTAGTAGTAGAAGTAGTTTAGTTTATAGTATAATTTAGTTTAGAAGTAGTTTAGTAGAAGCTTAGTATTTTTTACAACTTATAACTGCTTTAAAATCACCACAGACCCCGGCAAATGCAGATCACATTTCCTCATCTTCCTTTCCATACACATCAGCCCAAATTCAGAAGCCCCCTTTCTCGTTCTCTATCATTCTCTTCTGTGGACAAATGTTCTCTTTCCACAGCAAACCATTTTCAGCGACCCATCCCGTCAGCCGCTCTTACGTTTTGTTCATGTTCTTATCGACGGAGGCTGGTCGTCGCGGCTCCACAGGACTACAGCCAGCGCCCTCTGCCATCTCCCCCGGATCATGTCCATTCAGACGCGGCGAGCCCTCCGCCAAGGGTACGTTCGGCAGCTCGGCCGGCGGCGCGCCGGGTGGGTGTCCGTTCGGCAGGCGCGGCGACTGGTCCGGGGGCGTGGGGTGACCGTTGGGCAGCCCAGCGGCGGCGGCGGCAGCGGCGGCGGGCTCTGCGGCGGCGGCCCGGTACGGAGGGGGGAGGGAGAAGTCGACCCGCCGAGGGCCGGCCGGGCCGCCGCCCGTGTAACTCCAGCTGGCCGGAGTTACGGCGTGGGTTGTGTGGTATGGCGGAGCTGCGGATAGAAGGAGCAGGTGCCGGCAAAATAAATAACGATGGCAATGCTGGACTAAGATAATTTGCTGCTGCAAAAGTTAGTAGTTGCGAAACAGGTCTTCAAAACAACCAACAAAGTGAGGCCTACCTGTACCTACCTATATTATCATCATCAATTATTTATATTGTGTTAGCAAAATCATGGAGCTGCAAAGCTATTGACGCTGCATTAGCTCCAGGCACTTCATACGCACCGGTCGAAGCAAACAAGAGAACACACAAAACAGAATAGCAAAATAATTTCCCGTTTAGGGTGATGCAATATGGTACGTCGGGCCAACGACTCCTGACCGCACTTAACTACCACTAAATCCAATCAACCTCTGGCATACAAACTGTTACCACACCGAAACCGACGTACAAGCAGCACATCTCCACCACTTCACTAATAGCCCGCGCTGCTTCCAAACGGCGTCCACTCGGCAGTCGGCACTGCTCTCCGATGGCTCGCCGAGTCGCCCCCACCCATTCCGATATTGGCGGGCTCGCCCCCCGGGAAAACATCGGAGAGTGAATACACCCCGGGCGCCGCCGGGCGCCGCCGGCAGCCATCAGATCAGTTGGTAACACCTGGAGCCGGCGCTCAGCACTGCGGCAACACCTGAAGCCACCTGCGGTCGTGATGGCGACCGGCGGACGACATTTTGATGTGCCGCCACCGGCAAAGAGGAACAATGACAACACAAAATTATACGTGATTTGGAAACGTTAGGCTGCAAGCTGTGAAAACCAGAAAGCGTTATAAGTATATTTATCGATAATTTATATCGGGAAGACGACCAAAGATGCGAAGTTATCCGTATGTCGATACCATATAGGTACGCTGGGAAACACTGGTTTAGAATAAGAGCAACAACAGTATTGTGGACAAAAACACGCAGCCGCGGTGTTGCGGACAACGGTCAACGCGCAACAACAACCCGCGTTGCGTGCCGTTACAACGGCACGCAGGTCTACTTATATTTCTGTTCCTAGATGGCACTAGTAGTAAACCCCCGAAGTTATGCTGTACCGCATAGCTTGAAGCCGCGAGCTGCGGTCTGCGCCGGGGGAGCCGGGAGGGGGGTAACGACTCTTTCTCTATTCATCGTAAGGGGGTAACCAGACCCTTGCCGCTGAGAACTACTGGTGTAGAAGCTGGCCACCTGAGCCTGTCACCGTCAACGCGCATATACAAGTGTCCAGGTATAGACGGCCACCAATGCGCATTGCGCGTGGCTCGCAAACGCAGACAGCATAACCACAACACGCACTGCAATGAGAAGCTCAAGTTCCACGAGCCAGAGCACGGGGGGCTGCTGGGCTGCAGTGTAAGCGGCCACGCAGACGTAACCCGGCTTGTGTGACGAGCGACAAGGACGCGGGACCGGTACTCGGTCGCCTGACCGACAGAAATTGGCTCGGCCAAGTGGCCATATCGACCAGCGATTATCGGTCGGGACGCTGGGTACCGCAGCGCGTCTCTCGACCAGCGAGTATCGCGCGTCTCTCGACCAGCGAGTATCGGTCGGACGCTGGGTACCGCAGCGCGTCTCTCGACCAGCGAGTATCGCGCGTCTCTCGACCAGCA
>JAXIVJ010014367.1:0-34626 GCA_036785665.1 Chirona hameri | reverse complement strand
CGGGCGTGTGCCGGGGGTAGTTACGTGTCTGGCCGGTGTGCGGGGTAGTTACGTGTCTGGCCGAGTGTGCGGGGTAGTTACGTGTCTGGCCGGTGTGCGGGGTAGTTACGTGTCTGGCCGGTGTGCGGGGGTAGTTACGTGTCTGGCCGGTGTGCGGGGGTAGTTACGTGTCTGGCCGGTGTGCGGGGTAGTTACGTGTCTGGCCGAGTGTGGCGGCGGTAGTTACGTGTCTGGCCGGTGTGCGGGGGTAGTTACGTGTCTGGGCCGGTGTGCGGGGTAGTTACGTGTCTGGCCGGTGTGCGGGGTAGTTACGTGTCTGGCCGGTGTGCGGGGTAGTTACGTGTCTGGCCGGTGTGCGGGGTAGTTACGTGTCTGGTCGGTGTGCGGGGTAGTTACGTGTCTGGCCGGTGTGCGGGGTAGTTACATGTCTGGCCGGTGTTGCGGGGTAGTTACGTGTCTGGCCGGTGTGCGGGGTAGTTACGTGTCTGGCCGGGTGTGGCGGGGTAGTTACGTGTCTGGCCGGTGTGCGGGGTAGTTACGTGTCTGGCGCGTGTGCGGGGGTAGTTACGTGTCTGGCCGGTGTGCGGGGTAGTTACGTGTCTGGCCGGTGTGCGGGGTAGTTACGTGTCTGGCCGGTGTGCGGGGTAGTTACGTGTCTGGCCGGTGTGCGGGGTAGTTACATGTCTGGCCGGTGTGCGGGGTAGTTACGTGTCTGGCCGGTGTGCGGGGTAGTTACGTGTCTGGCCGGTGTGCGGGGGTAGTTACGTGTCTGGCCGGTGTGCGGGGGTAGTTACGTGTCTGGCCGGTGTGCGGGGTAGTTACGTGTCTGGCCGGTGTGCGGGGGTAGTTACGTGTCTGGCCGGTGTGCGGGGTAGTTACGTGTCTGGCCGTGTGCGGGGTAGTTACGTGTCTGGCCGGTGTGCGGGGTAGTTACGTGTCTGGCCGGGTGTGCGGGGTAGTTACGTGTCTGGCCGGTGTGCGGGGTAGTTTACGTGTCTGGCCGGTGTGCGGGGGTAGTTACGTGTCTGGCCGGGGTAGTTACGTGTCTGGCCGGTGTGCGGGGTAGTTACGTGTCTGGCCGGTGTGCGGGGTAGTTACGTGTCTGGCCGGTGTGCGGGGTAGTTACGTGTCTGGCCAGTGTGCGGGGTAGTTACGTGTCTGGCCGGTGTGCGGGGTAGTTACGTGGCTGGCCGGTGTGCGGGGTAGTTACGTGTCTGGCCGGTGTGCGGGGTAGTTACGTGTCTGGCCGGTGTGCGGGGTAGTTACGTGGCTGGCTGGTGTGCGGGGTAGTTACGTGTCTGGCCAGTGTGCGGGGTAGTTACGTGTCTGGCCGGTGTGCGGGGTAGTTACGTGGCTGGCTGGTGTGCGGGGTAGTTACGTGTCTGGCCAGTGTGCGGGGTAGTTACGTGTCTGGCCGGTGTGCGGGGTAGTTACGTGTCTGGCCGGTGTGCGGGGTAGTTACGTGTCTGGCCGGTGTGCGGGGTAGTTACGTGTCTGGCCGGTGTGCGGGGTAGTTACGTGTCTGGCCGGTGTGCGGGGTAGTTACGTGGCTGGCCGGTGTGCGGGGTAGTTACATGTCTGGCCGGTGTGCGGGGTAGTTACATGTCTGGCCGGTGTGCGGGGTAGTTACGTGTCTGGCCGGTGTGCGGGGTAGTTACGTGTCTGGCCGGTGTGCGGGGTAGTTACGTGTCTGGCCGGTGTGCGGGGTAGTTACGTGGCTGGCCGGTGTGCGGGGTAGTTACATGTCTGGCCGGTGTGCGGGGTAGTTACATGTCTGGCCGGTGTGCGGGGTAGTTACGTGGCTGGCCGGTGTGCGGGGTAGTTACGTGTCTGGCCGGTGTGCGGGGTAGTTACGTGTCTGGCCGGTGTGCGGGGTAGTTACATGTCTGGCCGGTGTGCGGGGTAGTTACGTGGCTGGCCGGTGTGCGGGGTAGTTACGTGTCTGGCCGGTGTGCGGGGTAGTTACGTGTCTGGCCGGTGTGCGGGGTAGTTACGTGTCTGGCCGGTGTGCGGGGTAGTTACGTGTCTGGCCGGTGTGCGGGGTAGTTACGTGTCTGGCCGGTGTGCGGGGTAGTTACGTGTCTGGCCGGTGTGCGGGGTAGTTACGTGTCTGGCCGGTGTGCGGGGTAGTTACGTGTCTGGCCGGTGTGGTCGGCTGGCGGCGCGGCGGGCCGGCCGACGTCACTGATTGGCTGATCGGTCGGCTGGATAGCGGCATTAATCTGCTCTGTATCTCAGTACCGGTTAGTGGCAGTAGCCGCTCTCACACGGCGTCGAGGGAGCGCAGCCCCGGACAGTGCGCAGCCCTGCACGGTGCACAGTGCGCGCTGCACACCTGTCAGCGAGGGGGAGCGCTATGCTGGGAAGAACGCTGGTCCGGGCCGGAACGGGATCGGCGGCCGCCGGACGTTCTAAGGCGTCCGGCGGCCACCGATCCAGTTCCGGCAGGGACCAGAGTTCTTCCCAGCTGGTGTTCAGCGTGATCGGAAAGCTGGCCAAATCCGATGCTGCCTTCCGCTGTCTGTTGATAGTCACTTGATTAGATGGCATCGGGCGATTATGTGCTGATTGCATGACATATGAATGCCATTATTATCGCGATCGATCTTATCGTGCTCGGTGATAAAAACTGTGCTTTACAAAAGTGCCAGAATCCCTTTGTCACGGCACGTTGGGTTTGCACGTCACCGGCTTGTGTACCGCATTTCTTTTGCTGTCGTTGGAGACATTAAATTCGTTTACAGCGTCACATCAGTTTGCATGCGGCTGAGCTGCTATTTTGTTTTGTATCCGCATCTTTCTTACCTGGACGGCACGTGGCGTGTATCCGTTTACTTTGAGAGAACACAAACAACAAATGAGTTGCGCTGCCGTATTTCGCGTCTGCCAAACTGTCACCGCTCTGTGCAGCTATGGACAGTGTTCTGCAGCTCTGTGCAGCTATGGACAGTGTTCTGCAGCTCTGTGCAGCTATGGACAGTGTTCTGCAGCTCTGTGCAGCTATGGACAGTGTTCTGCAGCTCTGTGTAGCTATGGACAGTGTTCTGCAGCTCTGTGCAGCTGATGCAGTCTCCTGCAGCTGTGTACGGCGTTGTGAGTCTGTGCAGTTACCGTCGTGTCCCGTTGGCGTATCTGCGGCAGCCTGGTGTCGGTACGGTGTGTCGGTACGGTGTGTCGGTACGGTGTGTCGGTACGGTGTGTCGGTACGGTGTGTCGGTACGGTGTGTCGGTACGGTGTGTCGGTACGGTGTGACGGTACGGTGTGTCGGTACGGTGTGTCGGTACGGTGTGTCGGTACGGTGTGTCGGCACGGTGTGTCGGCACGGTGTGTCGGTACGGTGTGTCGGTACGGTGTGTCGGCACGGTGTGTCGGCACGGTGTGTCGGCACGGTGTGTCGGTACGGTGTGTCGGTACGGTGTGTCGGTACGGTGTGTCGGTACGGTGTGTCGGTACGGTGTGTCGGTACGGTGTGTCGGCACGGTGTGTCGGTACGGTGTGTCGGTACGGTGTGTCGGTACGGTGTGTCGGTACGGTGTGTCGGCACGGTGTGTCGGTACGGTGTGTCGGTACGGTGTGTCGGCACGGTGTGTCGGCATGGTGTGTCGGCGCTGTGCTTTTGGCGCGGTGTGTCGGCACGGTGTGTCGGTATGGTGTGTCGGTGAACCCGGCTGCCGCCCGGGCGTGCCGGCCGTGCCCGTCGTGCTCTTTCTCCGTGTGACCGTGCCGGCCGTGGTGGGCGGTGGTGGGCCGTGACGGCCACCTCGCCGGCCGGCCTGACTGAAGTCCGCCGCCTGATGCTGGAGTAAGGCCCAGTCGCCGTACTGCTCGGTACTCCCGGCCGCTGTACTCTGTACGCCGTACTGCTCGGTACTCCCGGCTGCTGTACTCTGTACGCCGTACTGATCGGTACTCCCGGCTGCTGTACTCTGTACGCCGTCTGATCGGTACTCCCGGCCGCTGTACACTGTACGCCGTACTGCTCGGTACTCCCGGCTGCTGTACTCTGTACGCCGTCTGATCGGTACTCCCGGCTGCTGTACTCTGTACGCCGTACTGCTCGGTACTCCCGGCTGCTGTACTCTGTACGCCGTACTGCCGCCGGGACGCGCTCGGCGGTCACGGCTGATCACGACCGAGCTGTCGCAGCTCTGTGTCGGGCTTCTCTCCGTTTATATTTTGAAGCTGATAACGCAGTAAAACTACAAAATATGCTAGACTCAAATTTACTAATGCTTTGCAAATGGTTGCAGATAAATAAACTTTCCTTGAACACTAGGAAGACGTGTTATCAACTGTATAATAGCAGTAATCAAGATGTAAAGATTAAAGTAATTTTGAATGAAGCCATTATCAAACACTCTGAGACTGTAAAGTATCTTGGCGTATACATAGATACAAACCTAAAGTGGAAGAGCCACATTGATCACATAACTGTCATAATTAGCCGAAATATTGGCATACTAAAGCGATCAAGATCCTTCCTTGGCCGCAAATATCTGTTATTATTGTATAATAGTCTAGTTATGCCCTATCTCAATTATTGCTGCCTTATTTGGGGAAATTCGGCGCAAACATTACTCAATAAACTATTAATTCTTCAGAAGAAAGCAGTTATGATGAATGACAATCAACATACTCGAACACTCGAACCCAATATTTCTTAAACTTCAGCTACTTAAACTTACAGATATTGCTAAACAACAGTCCATTCTTGTAATGCATAGTGTCATTATCCGAGAAGCTCCAACCTTGATTAGATCACTCTTCAATTTATCTCCGCCTGACCATCGTGGATCTAGAATAACACGTCACTTCATTGAAATATTTACTAGGAAACTTTACCGCATCCGCACAATAGCTTGGTTTGGTCCACGTCTATGGAACTCTTCAATATCATCTGTTTTCCCACAACTTAATGCGATTCCCCGTTCTAAGCAACTTATAAAAAAATATCACCAAACGTCAAATTCTGGAGGAATATGACGAAAACAATGCGGTAGTGACAGCATTATAATACTTAATTGTTAGTAATATCAGTGTAGTTAACAACATTTCACGAGTTTAAACACATTACATGAATAAATATAGAGCTTCTATATAGAATATGCTGATGTACATATACATCGTGATTATAACACCTTTCATGTTCATTCCAAAGAACAATGTGAGATATTCTCGGATTACATATTTGTCCTATATATCATAATTACCTTTCCTGTCATATATCACCTGTCATGTAATCACATTTCCTGTCATATTTTCCACATACGATCCATTATCATTTCCTACCATATAATACCAGATATATTATTATATGGTATATCATTAGGTATATACCCATTGATTGGCGCTGGCTTTGGGATCCCTACTCAGCAACAAGCTACGCTTAGCTGAGTGGGGTCCACAAAGTACCAGCAAGAAAACTTGAAAATAGACCAGAATTTGTCCTCCGCCCTGTATGACTGATATCCCCTTTACTTACACAGTGAATGAATCCATCCTCGTCCTATCCTGGATGAGGATGAGTGAGGATGATATCCTGAGACGTAGTTGGGGGACAGTTATTTGCTGTTTTCAACAATGACTACTTTTCGCCTTCTTTTATATCAGCACATTTAACACCCAAACTACCTCTCTTCATATGCTTTTTTGTTTGTTTCCATTTCTTATCTGGGAGTGCCGTGACATTTTCTCTTTTGTTCTCTGGTGTTACCTTAAGGTGTCGTGCGTCGTTGGGATCGAGGGCGGGGGCACTCCTGGTCACCTATTAATGGGTGGCGGTTAGAAAAAAAGGAAAAAAAGTATAGCGTGTACGAGTCGCGCCCAGCCAGCTGACATTTCATGATAATATGTGTTGCAGTGCTGGGTTGCAGTATTTGTCAAACTGATGCAGCATTGATGTTGCATAATGCTAGGTTAGAACTACAATAGATGTATCCACTGAGAGCAGGGGTTTGTTACCGTGCGTACACTGCTGTGCGTAATTTGCTGGGCGGGGTGGCGGGGTGGCGGTGGCGCTCGGTGATACCGGCTGTCCCGGCCGCGGTCACAGCGACTCACGGCCGCGGTCACAGCGACTCACGGCCTATCTCAGATCATCGGCCATCGTATCGGTTCTGCAGAGCCGCCGCTAATTGGCCGATGGCCATTCCTTGTTGGCGGCCGTGTCCAGGTATGCCGGCCGCGCAGCACGGGTGCGGTGCGGCCAGTTAAAAATGACGCCGTGCAAATCACAATGAATGGCGCGTCGGCGGCCGGTTACTGGCCTTTGTCATGCCATCGGTGTTACATGGCGGTGTGCAGTCGTTCTCGGCGCTGGAGTGATGGTCTGTGCCTCGGCGCTGGACCGGGGCACGGGCGGCTCGTCCGACCGCTCCCCAGACTCCGTCACCAGTCCGCAGCGGCGGCGTCACCACCGTCACCAGTCCGCAGCGGCAGCGGGCGCCGTGTGACCGAGCTGACAACGTGTCGTGCTGTGCTGCAGTGTACAGAGGATTCACAGCCACTCCGCTCACCTCACTTAGTTGGCGTGGTGCCTGATTCACTGTTTATCATGGCATTGTCCCATGCATGGTGCGTTTCTATGCGCATTCTCCCTGGTCATTACCTTGTTGCCTGTATGTATTTTGTAAACACGATGTGCGGAACTTACGCATGAAATAATTGCACTGTTTCAGGGGCGGGGCTTACTAAGGAAGTTGGTGGGACAAATGTCATATTGGTTGGTTGTTTTGCTCGGTTGAGATGAAAAATGACCGTTTTCACGGCCAAAAAACCGTTGGTGGGCCAAAATACAACGTTGGTGGCACCGCTGGCACCGACTATTTCAATAGGAAACCACTCCGCCCGTGAATGCATACCTAACTCACTGTCAGTGCATCAGTGCAGGGGTGTGGTGGCGTCCACACTAAACTGGTGCATCAGTGCAGGGGTGTGGTGGCGTCCACACTAAACTGGTGCATCAGTGCAGGGGTGTGGTGGCGTCCACACTAAACTGGTGCAACTCCAGTTCGGCTGCCCAGACCTCCATCACTGTATATCTACCCCCCCCCCCCCTATCACTGTGTGTTGGTACTGTATCTAACCACCCCTCCTTGTCTCTCTGTGTGTGTTGGTACTGTATCTAACCACCCCTCCCTGTCTCTGTGTGTGTTGGTACTGTATCTAACCACCCCCTCCCTATCTCTCTGTGTGTGTGTTGGTACTGTATCTAACCACCCCTCCCTATCTCTCTGTGTGTGTTGGTACTGTATCTAACCACCCCTCCCTATCTATGTGTGTGTTGGTACTGTATCTAACCACCCCTCCCTATCTCTGTGTGTGTTGGTACTGTATCTAACCACCCCTCCCTGTCTCTCTGTGTGTGTGGTACTGTATCTAACCACCCCGCCCTGTCTCTGTGTGTGTTGGTACTGTATCTAACCACCCCTCCCTGTCTCTCTGTGTGTGTTGGTACTGTATCTAACCACCCCTCCCTGTCTCTCTGTGTGTTGGTACTGTATCTAACCACCCCTCCCTGTCTCTCTGTGTGTGTTGGTACTGTATCTAACCACCCCGCCCTGTCTCTGTGTGTGTTAGTACTGTATCTAACCACCCCTCCCTATCTCTGTGTGTGTTGGTACTGTATCTAACCACCCCTCCCTGTCTCTGTGTGTGTGTTGGTACTGTATCTAATCACCCCTCCCTATATCTGTGTGTGTTGGTACTGTATCTAATCACCCCTCCTTATCTCTGTGTGTGTTAGTACTGTATCTAACCACCCCTCCCTGTCTCTCTGTGTGTGTTGGTACTGTATCTAACCACCCCTCCCTGTCTGTGTGTGTGTTGGTACTGTATCTAACCACCCCTCCCTGTCTCTCTGTGTGTGTTGGTACTGTATCTAACCACCCCTCCCTGTCTCTCTGTGTGTGTTGGTACTGTATCTAACCACCCCTCCTTGTCTCTATGTGTGTGTTGGTACTGTATCTAATCACCCCTCCCTGTCTCTCTGTGTGTGTTGGTACTGTATCTAACCACCCCTCCTTGTCTCTATGTGTGTGTTGGTACTGTATCTAACCACCCCTCCCTGTCTCTGTGTGTGTTAGTACTGTATCTAACCACCCCTCCCTATCTCTGTGTGTGTTGGTACTGTATCTAACCACCCCTCCCTGTCTCTGTGTGTGTTGGTACTGTATCTAACCACCCCTCCCTGTCTCTGTGTGTGTTAGTACTGTATCTAACCACCCCTCCCTGTCTGTGTGTGTTGGTACTGTATCTAACCACCCCTCCTTGTCTCTATGTGTGTGTTGGTACTTGTATCTAACCACCCCTCCCTATCTCTGTGTGTGTTGGTACTGTATCTAACCACCCCTCCCTATCTCTGTGTGTGTTGGTACTGTATCTAACCACCCCTCCCTATCTATGTGTGTGTTGGTACTGTATCTAACCACCCCTCCCTGTCTCTGTGTGTGTTGGTACTGTATCTAACCACCCCTCCCTGTCTGTGTGTGTTGGTACTGTATCTAACCACCCCTCCTTGTCTCTATGTGTGTGTTGGTACTGTATCTAACCACCCCTCCCTATCTCTGTGTGTGTTGGTACTGTATCTAACCACCCCTCCCTATCTATGTGTGTGTTGGTACTGTATCTAACCACCCCTCCCTATCTCTGTGTGTGTTAGTACTGTATCTAACCACCCCTCCCTATCTCTGTGTGTGTTGGTACTGTATCTAACCACCCCTCCCTATCTATGTGTGTGTTAGTACTGTATCTAACCACCCCTCCCTGTCTCTCTGTGTGTGTTGGTACTGTATCTAACCACCCCTCCCTGTCTCTGTGTGTGTTGGTACTGTATCTAACCACCCCTCCCTGTCTGTGTGTGTTGGTACTGTATCTAACCACCCCTCCTTGTCTCTATGTGTGTGTTGGTACTGTATCTAACCACCCCTCCCTATCTCTGTGTGTGTTGGTACTGTATCTAATCACCCCTCCCTGTCTCTCTGTGTGTGTTGGTACTGTATCTAACCACCCCTCCCTATCTCTGTGTGTGTTAGTACTGTATCTAACCACCCCTCCCTATCTCTGTGTGTGTTAGTACTGTATCTAACCACCCCTCCCTATCTCTGTGTGTGTTGGTACTGTATCTAACCACCCCTCCCTGTCTCTCTGTGTGTGTTGGTACTGTATCTAATCACCCCTCCCTATATCTGTGTGTGTTAGTACTGTATCTAACCACCCCTCCCTATCTCTGTGTGTGTTGGTACTGTATCTAACCACCCCTCCCTGTCTCTGTGTGTGTGTGTTGGTACTGTATCTAATCACCCCTCCCTGTCTCTCTGTGTGTGTTAGTACTGTATCTAACCACCCCTCCCTATCTCTGTGTGTGTTAGTACTGTATCTAACCACCCCTCCCTATCTCTGTGTGTGTTGGTACTGTATCTAACCACCCCTCCTTGTCTATATGTGTGTGTTGGTACTGTATCTAATCACCCCTCCCTATATCTGTGTGTGTTAGTACTGTATCTAACCACCCCTCCCTATCTCTGTGTGTGTTGGTACTGTATCTAATCACCCCTCCCTGTCTCTGTGTGTGTTGGTACTGTATCTAATCACCCCTCCCTGTCTCTGTGTGTGTTGGTACTGTATCTAACCACCCCTCCCTGTCTTTGTGTGTGTTGGTACTGTATCTAATCACCCCTCCCTGTCTCTGTGTGTGTTGGTACTGTATATAATCACCCCTCCATGTCTCTCTGTGTGTGTTGGTACTGTATCTAATCACCCCTCCCTGTCTCTGTGTGTGTTGGTACTGTATCTAATCACCCCTCCCTATCTCTCTGTGTGTGTGTTGGTACTGTATCTAACCACCCCTCCCTGTCTCTGTGTGTGTTGGTACTGTATCTAATCACCCCTCCCTATATCTGTGTGTGTTGGTACTGTATCTAACCACCCCTCCTTGTCTCTGTGTGTGTTGGTACTGTATCTAATCACCCCTCCCTGTCTCTCTGTGTGTGTTGGTACTGTATCTAACCACCCCTCCCTGTCTCTCTGTGTGTGTTGGTACTGTATCTAACCACCCCTCCATGTCTCTCTGTGTGTGTTGGTACTGTATCTAATCACCCCTCCCTGTCTCTGTGTGTGTTGGTACTGTATCTAATCACCCCTCCCTGTCTCTGTGTGTGTTGGTACTGTATCTAACCACCCCTCCCTGTCTTTGTGTGTGTTGGTACTGTATCTAATCACCCCTCCCTGTCTCTGTGTGTGTTGGTACTGTATCTAATCACCCCTACATGTCTCTCTGTGTGTGTTGGTACTGTATCTAATCACCCCTCCCTGTCTCTGTGTGTGTTGGTACTGTATCTAATCACCCCTCCCTATCTCTCTGTGTGTGTTGGTACTGTATCTAATCACCCCTCCCTGTCTCTGTGTGTGTTAGTACTGTATCTAATCACCCCTCCATGTCTCTCTGTGTGTGTTGGTACTGTATCTAACCACCCCTCCCTGTCTCTCTGTGTGTGTTGGTACTGTATCTAACCACCCCTCCCTATCTCTGTGTGTGTTGGTACTGTATCTAACCACCCCTCCCTATCTCTCTGTGTGTGTTGGTACTGTATCTAATCACCCCTCCCTGTCTGTGTGTGTTGGTACTGTATCTAACCACCCCTCCCTGTCTGTGTGGGTTAATACTGTATCTAACCACCTCTCCCTGTCTCTCTGTGTGTGTTGGTACTGTATCTAATCACCCCTCCCTGTCTGTGTGTGTTGGTGCTGTATCTAATCACCCCTCCCTATCTCTGTGTGTGTTGGTACTGTATCTAACCACCCCTCCCTGTCTGTGTGTGTTAATACTGTATCTAACCACCTCTCCCTGTCTCTCTGTGTGTGTTGGTACTGTATCTAATCACCCCTCCCTGTCTGTGTGTGTGTTGGTACTGTATCTAACCACCCCTCCCTGTCTCTGTGTGTGTTGGTACTGTATCTAATCACCCCTCCCTGTCTGTGTGTGTTGGTACTGTATCTAGCCACCCCTCCCTGTCTCTGTGTGTGTTGGTACTGTATCTAACCCCCCCCCCCCTATCACTGTGTGTTGGTACTGTATCTAACCACCCCTCCCTGTCTCTGTGTGTGTTGGTACTGTATCTAACCACCCCTCCCTATCTCTGTGTGTGTGTTGGTACTGTATCTAACCACCCCTCCCTGTCTCTCTGTGTGTGTTGGTACTGTATCTAACCACCCCTCCCTGTCTCTGTGTGTGTTGGTACTGTATCTAACCACCCCTCCCTGTCTCTCTGTGTGTGTTGGTACTGTATCTAACCACCCCTCTCTGTCTCTATGTGTGTGTGTGTTGGTACTGTATCTAACCACCCCTCCCTGTCTCTCTGTGTGTGTTGGTACTGTATCTAACCACCCCTCCCTGTCTCTCTGTGTGTGTTGGTACTGTATCTAACCACCCCTCCCTGTCTCTGTGTGTGTTGGTACTGTATCTAACCACCCCTCCCTGTCTCTGTGTGTGTTGGTACTGTATCTAACCACCCCTCCCTGTCTCTGTGTGTGTTGGTACTGTATCTAACCACCCCTCCCTGTCTCTGTGTGTGTTGGTACTGTATCTAATCACCCCTCCCTGTCTCTCTGTGTGTGTTGGTACTGTATCTAACCACCCCTCCCTGTCTGTGTGTGTTGGTACTGTATCTAACCACCCCTCCCTGTCTCTGTGTGTGTTGGTACTGTATCTAACCACCCCTCCCTGTCTCTCTGTGTGTGTTGGTACTGTATCTAATCACCCCTCCCTGTCTCTCTGTGTGTGTTGGTACTGTATCTAACCACCCCTCCCTGTCTCTGTGTGTGTTGGTACTGTATCTAACCACCCCTCCTTGTCTCTATGTGTGTGTTGGTACTGTATCTAACCACCCCTCCCTGTCTCTGTGTGTGTTGGTACTGTATCTAACCACCCCTCCCTATCTCTGTGTGTGTTGGTACTGTATCTAACCACCCCTCCCTGTCTGTGTGTGTTGGTACTGTATCTAACCACCCCTCCCTGTCTCTGTGTGTGTTGGTACTGTATCTAACCACCCCTCCCTGTCTCTCTGTGTGTGTTGGTACTGTATCTAACCACCCCTCCCTGTCTCTGTGTGTGTTGGTACTGTATCTAACCACCCCTCCCTATCTCTGTGTGTGTTGGTACTGTATCTAACCACCCTCCTTATCTCTGTGTGTGTTGGTACTGTATCTAATCACCCCTCCCTGTCTCTGTGTGTGTTGGTACTGTATCTAATCACCCCTCCCTGTCTCTGTGTGTGTTGGTACTGTATCTAACCACCCCTCCCTGTCTCTCTGTGTGTGTTGGTACTGTATCTAACCACCCTCCTTATCTCTGTGTGTGTTGGTACTGTATCTAACCACCCCTCCCTATCTATGTGTGTGTGTTGGTACTGTATCTAACCACCCCTCCCTGTCTCTGTGTGTGTTGGTACTGTATCTAACCACCCCTCCTTGTCTCTGTGTGTGTTGGTACTGTATCTAATCACCCCTCCCTGTCTCTCTGTGTGTGTTGGTACTGTATATAATCACCCCTCCCTATCTATGTGTGTTGGTACTGTATCTAACCACCCCTCCCTATCTCTGTGTGTGTTAGTACTGTATCTAACCACCCCGCCCTGTCTCTCTGTGTGTGTTGGTACTGTATCTAACCACCCCTCCCTATCTCTGTGTGTGTTAGTACTGTATCTAACCACCCCGCCCTGTCTCTGTGTGTGTTGGTACTGTATCTAACCACCCCTTCCTATCTCTGTGTGTGTTGGTACTGTATCTAATCACCCCTCCCTGTCTCTGTGTGTGTTGGTACTGTATCTAACCACCCCTCCCTGTCTGTGTGTGTTGGTACTGTATCTAACCACCCCTCCCTGTCTGTGTGTGTTGGTACTGTATCTAACCACCCCTCCCTGTCTCTCTGTGTGTGTTGGTACTGTATCTAATCACCCCTCCCTGTCTCTCTGTGTGTGTTGGTACTGTATCTAACCACCCCTCCCTGTCTGTGTGTGTTGGTACTGTATCTAACCACCCCTCCCTGTCTGTGTGTGTTGGTACTGTATCTAACCACCCCTCCCTGTCTCTCTGTGTGTGTTGGTACTGTATCTAATCACCCCTCCCTGTCTCTGTGTGTGTTGGTACTGTATCTAACCACCCCTCCCTGTCTGTGTGTGTTGGTACTGTATCTAATCACCCCTCCCTGTCTCTGTGTGTGTTAGTACTGTATCTAACCACCCCTCCCTGTCTGTGTGTGTTGGTACTGTATCTAACCACCCCTCCCTGTCTGTGTGTGTTGGTACTGTATCTAACCACCCCTCCTTGTCTCTATGTGTGTGTTGGTACTGTATCTAACCACCCCTCCCTGTCTCTGTGTGTGTTGGTACTGTATCTAACCACCCCTCCCTATCTATGTGTGTGTGTTGGTACTGTATCTAATCACCCCTCCCTATATCTGTGTGTGTTGGTACTGTATCTAACCACCCCTCCCTATCTCTGTGTGTGTTGGTACTGTATCTAACCACCCCTCCCTATCTCTGTGTGTGTTAGTACTGTATCTAACCACCCCTCCCTGTCTCTGTGTGTGTTGGTACTGTATCTAACCACCCCTCCCTGTCTCTCTGTGTGTGTCCACAGTGCGATGGCGTTCCCGCCGTTTGGCTCGGCGACGCACGGTGTGGCGAACGGCGCGGCGGCCGGCATGCTGCCCGGCTATGCCGTCAGCCGGCCCGCCTACCCTGTCATGATGTCCGAGGCATTCCCGCCCGGGGTGCCATATGGCACCAGTGAATGGAGATCCATATCCGGTAAGTGGCGGCCAGCGCACGCCGCACACTGAACACCGAACACTGAACACCGAACACCGAACACTGAACACTGAACACAGAACACTGCTCACCGAACACCAAATGCTGGTCACCGTTCACCGCTACAGTACTTCACAACAATGATGCTTCCTCGGGAAATGTTGACCTTTTGATTTAGTTTTTTGGATTATGTTATTCAACATGTATATGGTATTAATTTGATCGAGTCTCAATTTTAAAGCGAAATAACTTTGTCTGATTCGAAAATTAATTTCTGGGAAATAAAAAAACAGGTACATACAGGGCCTGTTCCAGTGGCTTCTCTAACCTCCTCTAGCATCCTCTAAGCTCCTCCAGACCAATCTGATCGTTCCCGTGGCTCATCCAAACTCCTCCAAGCTCCTCCAAGCTCCTCCAAGCTCCTCCAAGCTCGCCTCAAATCTCCTCCGACCTCCTCCGAAATGAAAGGTGTGTTTTTGTTTGCGGAGGAGGCTGGAGGAGGACATGGTAGACATTAGTGGCACGGCTCATTCATATGTAGTTCGGACGCCTGATTTGTTTTACACATAAGAGAAGTGGTGCGAATAAATTATATTGTATTTCGTTTTCCCCATGGGTACTTGAAAAATGGGTATCAAAATTAGAAATTGGGTATCTCATTTGTTGTGGGTCTGGACGCCGTGTTCGTCTGCAATGCATCAGCACTGTCTACTTGACATGTTCGCAAACAGCTGATACCTCATCCGAAATTGTTCCCGTGGCAACGCAAATCAGCGCTCCTCTTCTAAGCTAATCTAATCTGTTTTTGGAGGAGCCACGGGAACAGACCCATACTTGTTTCGAAGTTCATGATCGGTGTTTTCCCTCCACTATTGGGAGCGCGACATATCTCTGGCGATTTTGTTTCAATTTGTTGAACGTCGAAAAGTTACAATAACTTATATCTTTCTACGAAATGCCAAGTGTATGGGCGATCAAAGTGAAGAGCAATTTCCGTACGCTTAAAATTGAGTGATAAAATGATGTTTAAGCTCAATTAGACCAATGTTAGCAAATAATTAAGTGATGTCAACATGTTTTGCGTTGTTATATTCAAATTCTACAAACGAACTGCATGCACCAGGAATGTGGGACGTCGTAAAATATATTGTTGCTACGAAATACCAAGGGTATGGGCTACCAAAGTGAAGAGCAATTTTCAAACACTTCTTATGAATTATAAATGATGTTTGAGCCAATCCAATTTCACAGTAACGTTAGACGGGGCACATTTCGGAGTTATTGAGAAATTATATTAAAATATACATTAATAATGGGCAGGAAAAGCATTTAAGTATAACCAAAAAAATGTGACAAGTACCTATGTCCCGATACCGTTGTGTTCAGCGCGGAGCACTTAAGCGTTTTGAAATTTAAATAACTTCGGTTAGAGATATGTAAATGCTTAATGTGAATGGATTTACATATAAGTTTGTCTCCTCTCACAATTTCAAGTGCCTACTCCATTGTTGTGGAAAAGGGTAATTATTTCGCTTTAAGATAATAATTTAGCTCTAACCATTCCAACCATAACCATTAGCTCCGTTGAAAAGCGAAACAGTTCATTGCTTAACATGCCTGCTAGACTAGTGAATGCTTCCCTCTTTCTCTCTCTCTCATGTATTTTCTTCACCGTTTTCGGACAGACCTACAGTCTCATTGTAAGGTTAATTCTGCTCATCGCCGACTGGCTTGCTGCTGCGTTGTCCTGTCGAGCCATCCCCTCCCCGACTGGCTACAGAACGTGCCGGGGCATTTTCGTCGGCCGGCCCCTCGGCCGTCCCCGCTAAATCTGCAACCGGCCTCCTTTTATCTCAGCAGCCGGCCCGCCGGCCCGGGCCGTTGCAGTGTTGTCATCTATGAAATTAATTTCTGATCAGATTATATATAGCATTCCCCTCGAGCGGGACGGCTGGCTCGGAAAATGGTCGGCGGCGCATCTGCCCGGTCCGCGGCGATTCCCATGTGACCCAATTTGGAATATGACGCCCGGATAATGCTTTGTCGCCACCCTCGGTAATTTGATTAGGTCCGATCTTGGCCCGCCACCGGGCGGAGCCACCTGAATGTGCTGCACGTGCCCAGGCGACGTGGGCGCGTGTCCTGCTCCGGAGTGGGCCGCGCTGCGAGCGGGAGGTCTATTTGTAACGCCCAATTAGGTGCCCAAGAGCGCGACACTAATTGCGGTGGTAATGTGGCGAGCACGCGCGCGCGGTGCGCCGCCGTCTGTCGCCGCCGCGCCGGAACTGTAGCAGCCCGCCGGGATTTGTCCCGTCTGTTGGCGCAGTCTCATCACTGGCGTCATTGTGGTGGATTTCCCTCGCGGGGAAAATAATTGGCTCATTAGACACGTGCTGCTGCATTATTTACCTGTTTTGGGTAATACGCTGCGCTTTTGCCGGTTTTCTGGTCGAGTGAAGGTTATCTGGGCAGCGTTTTTGTCATGTTGTCACCGTGACACGACTCACGCGACAGAAACTCTGCATTCGGCGAACGCTGGAAGGGCAGCGCGTCACGACTGAGCAGATATCGCCGTAATGATATCACCTGGCCGAGCACGAGCCGCGGCTGTCCCATTGTTTGCGCGGCGGGCGCGGTGTGAATTACTGGAAACTCAGCACCGGATTTCCTCGCCGTTTTTACGTCTCTGCGCCGTTTTCATCGGAAACTCGCTTGAAGTGCAATAGCGGCAGCAGCGGCCGCGTTCCGCGGGATAGGGGGGGGGGGGGGTAGAGTACGCTACAGAGCAGGCACATATCGAACACTAATGCTACACTATCTAATCTAACTTCCTATGGATACGATCTTTGATATCGTGGTCTCAGCTCTCATATCTTATGCTCTTGATCTGCTTCAAGTGGCGAAGCATATAGCGCTGAACTGTACCCTAAGTCTCCCGCTGATTGTCTCGGTAACGTATTGCAGTAATATGATGCCAAACTGGTCCTTGGACTGCGCTGCGGCGGGCTGGCCATGGCTGGCCCCGATCTCTGCAGTCTTTGTTCTGTGTCAGAGCGGCTCGTGCCGACACCCGCCTCTCCTATTGATTTCGTGTTCAAGAAGCCATATGAACTCGGCCGGCTGACCGGACCGTGCCGCTGGCTGTGCCACGCGCCCAAGGTGCTCCCCGAACCGACCACAGGACGCGCGTGTAGCCCGGCACCGACGTCTCCCCCACCACAGGGCGCGCGCTGCTCGCCAGGGCCGTCTCTTATGACCACAGAGCATGTGTCGGTCACCAGGGTGAGGGACACATGCTCCTTGACACCTTAACTGCAATTGTTCGCTTTCAAAGTCGTTCCATCATCATTTTTCGAAGAAGTTGACTGAACGCGCTTTGTGCAAATTTGCTGTAGCTGTCGCTGTAGCTGGTTGTGCGCCGTGCACTGCGCCTACCCGCGTCGAAAACAACTGTGCACACTGCACAGTGTCCGTCTGTGGGACGGAGTGGTGCACCTGCAGCCGCCCTCCGTGCCGCATGGTCACTCACCCCAGCAGTCCAGCTGACAGGGCGTGGCACCCCTGGAGATTTTGCACTCTGCATTGCGCGATTTGTACAATACTGCTCAGCGATTTGCAATGACTCGCTTAGAAGTAGCGAAAAACAATACAAAGCAGGGCAATCGGTTTTCAGGTAACTCCGACTCCCACTCCGACTCCAAGCCTCTGGAGTCGACGCCGACTACGAAATCGGCTCCGGCCTTTAATTAGCTGAAGCTATTTTCAACAGGCACAAGAAGTTACCACCCGCAGAACAAAACAAAAATCCCATTTCAAGATTGGAGCTTATTTGATGGAAAATATAGTAGTTAAATGAAATGATAATATTATCTGACCATATTTTTATATTTCAAAATTCTTGAGGTCTAAAATCGGATTTGTCGGGTCTTGTGACAATCCTACCACTCCACATGAATATTAACCCTCGCCCTACGGGAGCTTTTTTCACCTTCGACCTACGGGGGGCTGACAGGCCCCCCTGTTAAACTCCAAACCAAGCAACTTAGAGCAATGCTGTAAGAACCAGCATGTTGCCTGTCATGAGAGGAATCTAACAGTATGCGATGTTTAGGTTTCAGGTCAACGGGTGACCTTCCAGGTCAAGTGAATGACCTCGGATTTACCACGTCCAGAACAGCGATTTTGCTCTTCAGAAAACCTCAAAATTAGCAATTGATAAATGTAAATATAAAGGCATGTTCCTAGACCAGTTTTGGCTCAGAAATACAGAAAAGGTAATTATTTGTTCGTATCTTGTCAAAAAAAGTAAAAAGGTGATTAAAAAATACATCATCAGTTTCTTACACTTAGGGAGCCATCACTCAGTCAAAAATGAAGATATTGCTTTGAAATTTGGTACGGGTATTGTCCATACTCATTTCTCTCACAATATTCCGGTTTTTCTAACATCTTTGAAAATTTTGATTTTGTGGTGATTTTTTACAAAAATCAGTTTTTCTATTATTTTAGGGATCAAAAACCCTAAATTTTGCCAATCCGAGACTGCCATTTTAAAGCGAATGCTATTTTGTATCTTTGGTGAATTGCGTTTGCAATTTCCGTTACAACTCTTGCGCCCCTGCTAGGTTCTATTTCATCCACCGTGGTGGTACACACTTCATGAGCGAAAATAATTAAATTACAATGAAATCGAAGGAAACAAAGTCGAGGGGCATTATTTGTTTAGTCATCGCCACCGGTGGTTAACTAAATTCCACCTGAAAAATACTTTGTCCATACTTTGCTCATGACTGGCAGCCGGCGTCGGAGTCGGCAAGATTTTACCGACTCCGATTCCGGCCGAAATCCCCGACTCCGACTGTCTTCGACTCCCGACTCCGACTCCGATTCCGCAGCCCTGACAAAGCAGTATATTTTTTGGAGCGATGACCACTTGCTACCGTTGCCCCGTCCTATCCTTTCCAAAACCTATCCTCCTTTCCTTTCCAAAATGTTAATACTTCAAAAGTTAGTTGTAAAGTATTAACACCCACAAAACCCACGATTCCGATGTCGCCCCCTGTGTTCCCTGACACCGTGTGTTCCCTGACACCGTGTGTTCCCTGACACCGTGTGTTCCCTGACACCGTGTGTTCCCTGACACCGTGTGTTCGCTGACACCGTGTGTTCGCTGACACCGTGTGCTCCCTGACACCGTGTGTTCGCTGACACCGTGTGCTTCCTGACACCGTGTGTTCCCTGACACCGTGTGTTCCCTGACACCGTGTGTTCCCTGACACCGTGTGTTCGCTGACACCGTGTGTTCCCTGACACCGTGTGTTCGCTGACACCGTGTGCTCCCTGACACCGTGTGCTCCCTGACACCGTGTGTTCGCTGACACCGTGTGTTCCCTGACACCGTGTGTTCCCCGACACCGTGTGTTCCCTGACACCGTGTGTTCCCTGACACCGTGTGTTCCCTGACACCGTGTGTTCGCTGACACCGTGTGCTCCCTGACACCGTGTGTTCGCTGACACCGTGTGTTCCCTGACACCGTGTGTTCGCTGACACCGTGTGTTCGCTGACACCGTGTGTTCCGACCACTCGGCAGGTGCCGGCGGTAACGGCCGGAAGCAGCGTCGGGAGCGGACCACCTTCACCCGCCAGCAGCTGGACATCCTCGAGGCGCTGTTCCAGAAGACCCGCTACCCGGACATCTTCATGCGCGAGGAGGTGGCCATCAAGATCAACCTGCCCGAGTCGCGCGTCCAGGTGGGTTCCGCTGCCGTCAGATCAGATCCGAGCCCCAGTGACGTCACTGTGCAGCGTGGCAAGGGCTGTGGGAGGTGACGTGCTGAGATTGACGCGTTGTACGTTAATTAATTTGGGGAGGCATCGATGAAACATTTTATGGATGTATGGTTTTATCTTATAACTTTTATGAACTATTTCCTTATGAAATAAACTTCGCTGATATTTTAGAATATGTAACAAAAACAGCAGGGCTACGGACTCAACTCACTGATACCAACGTTGTCACACTACGCATCGAGAAAAACCAAGCAATAGGGAGTCGATTTTCCTTGCTGCCGCCATATGCACCGCAATGGCATAAAAATAATGACAAAAACGCGGCTGGTTTCTTGAGTAAATTCTTCCCTTGGTATTTAGGAATGAGCCAGGTGCAGAACACGGGACCGGCTGCACCATTGGACCGCCTGGTACACGCTGACAGGTGCCGCATTCATATACCGGTTCTGAGCGATGCAATGTGACCGTCAGACGAATAAAATGACCGTCGGCGAGTAAATTCCCCAGCATTACCACCGTCTACCGTAACGATTTTGGACTGGGTGGGCATTTTGGCGAGGCTGGCTTAGATTATGGGGAGGGGGCACCGGCGGCTCCAGAGGCCCTTTAGCCCTAGGGGGGGGGGGCATGTTTTTTGGTGCTCCCTTTTGCTCCCTGTGGTCTGATTCAAATAGCAAAATAGTGCTCCAGCGTTCCAAAACCTCAAATTTCGCGCCTTTTGGCGGCGCAATTGTTATGTGGCTGTCAGTTTCTTCTCAATATTAATACGTGTGACGTTTCAGGACAGTTAAGTGCAAATTTTTCTTCTAGACCTTACATTAGCAACATCCTGCTTGTACACCTTGCATCCGGTGAAGATTGGCAGCGCTCCAAGCCGCTTGGAACATTTAGGGTTATAAAATAGTACTCATGTATCAAACTAAAATATAAAATTAAAAAGTATAACGGGAGCTACACCGGTCGTACCAGTCTGACCTGATGTTCTGATATGATGTTCGTAGGCATTATTTTGCTCTGTTAACAATGCAGTCAATGTCCATTTTATATCAAATATGTGAATCAAATTAATACATTGTTAATTAAATCTAGGCAGAAGAATTGTTCGCGCCGCTTCGAGGGCGAACAAAAACAAATTCCACAACTGATTACTTGCCGTTAGTAACGACGCCCGTTAGTGACATATTTCAATAACTAAGAGTATTTTCTCTTGTTACCAATTTTCTAAGGCTTCTCGGTTTACTTCTGGGATTTGAGAGGCTTCTCTCTGGTTATAATGAGTTGTGAGGGCATCCTTGCCAGGCGCCCCTCTGCTCAGTTCTTCGTCTGTATGATTTGATCTGCTGCTGACCGGAGTTCCCGTGGTCCGAACACGATGAAGTAGCTGCGTCCGAAGCAGGATCTAGCGACAGCACAGCACGGAAACGCGGAACTCTCGCCAGTATCGCCGCAGCAATGATTCCGTGCTGAAACAGTTTACAAGCATGTAGACCGGCGGAGTGGGTTTTTCCTGACCTTTAAGTTTTCACTGTATTTACTTTTTAGCGTGGACGTGTGGTTTTTAACTTTGCACCCATCTTAACCCGCGCCCCGCTGGGTCTCCAGCCGAACGCAATCCGCTGGGGGGGGTACATTTTACCCCCCCGTAGCTTCCGAACCAATGACCGCAGCGAGACGCGCAAGGCGGCGATCGAAATCCCTCATAAGACAAATATAATACATACCCGAAATTATTAAAATAAGGTCACATGTCAGGTCACGGTCAGGTCAAAATCGAGGTACTTGAGTTGATGGCCATACTTTCCATTCAAAGCCTTATATTGCGACAATTACCGCACAAAGTGCTCTCAAAGGTATAATGTATCTACCGCATAAGCGAAAGTGAAATTGTAAGCAAGAGTCAAGGTCAGGTCACAAAAGGTCACTATTGGCAAGAGTTCTACGAAAGTCATGCAACACATGTTTTATGGGTTATTTTACACGTATAATTCGATAGTAGTAGCCATTTTCACAACTTGACTCCATATAACGGCCCTTATATGAAGTTCAGGTCAAGGTCAGGTCACATCAAGCCAAAATTTGCAATTTATTAATATAAATAAAAAGGCATGTTTTTAGACCAGTTTTGTCTTAGAAATACAGTGGCGGCATTTATTTGTCAGTGTCTAGTCAGTAAAAGCCCCAAAAACGCAACTTAAAAAAAATGACGTCATGAGTTACTCATACTTAGGGAGCCATAAGTCAGTCAAAAATAAAAATATTGCTTTGAAATTTGGTTTTAGTATCGTCCATACTTGGTTATCCAATATATATATATTCCAGTTTCTTAATATCTTTTCTATTGATTTTGTGGAAAGGTTTCCCCAAAAACAAAGTTTTGGGATTTTGAAGGGTCAAAACTATTTTTTGGGGACAATTCAAGCTAGCCATGTTGAAGAGAATGTCACTTTCTTTCTTTTGACGTTTTGTATTTGTAATTTGCATTAAAACTCGATTTGCTACGATTTTTCCAAACATTTATCGTTTTTCCACCCAAAATGGCATGACATGACGTCATTAAAACGTCATTATCTCCCAAAGCCCTACACTAATTTCATTGAAATTTGGAAAGAAGACATAGAATGGGTGCAGCATAAGGTGCTAAAAGTTTCACGTCGATATATGTTATGGTTTTCAAGTTATTGAGAAAGTCCGGGAAGGGGGGTTAAAACTTACCCTCCCCTAGCGGGGGCGCGGGTTAACCTGACTGCTGGAATAAACAGCCTTGGATCGAAAGGCTCTGAGATCGTGAATACAAATAAAAATGACGAGAAGACGATGAACCATATTTATTATATTATATCTGAACTCAGGAAATCCCCCAAATAACACAGTACTGAGCTCTCCATTGTCCATTGCAGCAGTTAGTATAATAGGAGCGACTGTGCTGTAGTATAGCAGCGACTGTGCTGTGTAGATCTGATCTGGGTAACAGCTACCCAGATCATAATGAAGGACTAGGATAGTGACTCCAATCCGTATGTTTTCCCTGTGATGGACTCCGATTGGGCGTGGCGTGGTTATAGTCTTTCAATGCACATCCAAATGCTTCCAAACAGGACAAATTGACTACCGATGCCGAATACTGAATGGTTCTTTTGTTGCTTTTTGGTCACCGAGAGGGGACGGGAGATTACGGATGCCCGTAATTTCATAGTTTACAACTGGGTGGGCAAATTCTCACCACTGGGTGGGCATTTTGGAGCACTGGGTGGGCATTTTCCCACCCAGTTCCTTACTTACGGGAGGCCCTGATGATTACTGTCATCGGCGGCCATATGGATGTCATCGGCGGCCATATGGATGGCAAACATTTCGCTAACCCTCGTTACTGTCATCGGCGGCCATATGGATGGCAAACATTTCACTAACCCTCGTTACGGGAGGCCCTGCTGATTACTGTCTTCGGCGGCCATATGGATGGCAAACATTTCACTAACCCTCGTTACGGGAGGCCCTGCTGATTACTGTCTTCGGCGGCCATATGGATGGCAAACATTTCACTAACCCTCGTTACGGGAGGCCCTGCTGATTACTGTCTTCGGCGGCCATATGGAGGGCAAACATTTCACTAACCCTCGTTACGGGAGGCCCTGCTGATTACTGTCTTCGGCGGCCATATGGATGGCAAACATTTCACTAACCCTCGTTACGGGAGGCCCTGCTGATTACTGTCTTCGGCGGCCATATGGAGGGCAAACATTTCACTAACCCTCGTTACGGGAGGCCCTGCTGATTACTGTCTTCGGCGGCCATATGGAGGGCAAACATTTCACTAACCCTCGTTACGGGAGGCCCTGCTGATTACTGTCTTCGGCGGCCATATGGATGGCAAACATTTCACTAACCCTCGTTACGGGAGGCCCTGCTGATTACTGTCTTCGGCGGCCATATGGATGGCAAACATTTCACTAACCCTCGTTACGGGAGGCCCTGCTGATTACTGTCTTCGGCGGCCATATGGATGGCAAACATTTCACTAACCCTCGTTACGGGAGGCCCTGCTGATTACTGTCTTCGGCGGCCATATGGAGGGCAAACATTTCACTAACCCTCGTTACGGGAGGCCCTGCTGATTACTGTCTTCGGCGGCCATATGGAGGGCAAACATTTCACTAACCCTCGTTACGGGAGGCCCTGCTGATTACTGTCTTCGGCGGCCATATGGAGGGCAAACATTTCACTAACCCTCGTTGCTCATGCTGCATTGTTCTACAGAGCATTAAGGTTCGGGTTTGAGAAGGAATAGGTCACCTTGAAAGTTGTCTTGAAATTTGGATATATGGGGTATTTCGAGCTGAAAAAAACGAATATGGGATTTGTTTGGACGATAGATGGATATCCGTCGAAAAATTGGCATGTTTGTCTTTTCTCCTTCATGGCCATGCAAAACTTCATGACAATTATGACGTCATGCATATGGTAGCTTGGATATAGAAACTATTGCACACAATAACGACGGACTTTAGGCATATGTATATACGCAGAATGCTTGTAACGTAAACAACCGTTGTGAGGACCCGAAACAAGTTTCGGGGAAATTAAACTTCTTCTTCTAAAAGGGGCCTACTAGTCCTGTGTCGAAATTACTTAGCGTAGCGATGTGATTCTTTCACCAAAACCCGTTTTTCGATCTGCTCTACAAATATTTTATCTCAGTTCAAAACCCCATGTTAAAGGTGAACTTATTCCCTTTAACCCGCGCCGTGCCGGTGCTCGGCGCCACCTTCGCCGTGCCGGGGGAGGGGTGTTTAGACCCCCTCCAACTCGAAAACTGAAAGGGATAGAAAGACGCGGAAAAGCGTGTTCGAAAACTCTCGACAAGCACATTCGAAAGTACTTCAGATATTGTTTTCCCTAAAGCCAATATTGAGGTCATCAAAGGTAAAATTTTCCAATTTTAGGACTCCGCTCCAGAAACCCCCAGATATCACAGGAACTATGATAGCTAGGAACAAACGGAAAACAGCAATGGAAAGCTATTGAAACATCCAATCGACAAAGTGTCCTCAGATTTTAGGTCAGGTCAATAGTTTAGGCTCCAGAGCTCATCAAATGTTAAAAAGGCTATTTTTTCAAAAACAGTTTTTCACGAATAGCTTGTTACCTAATAACGACAAGGCAATAATTGTAATGCCATCGTGTTTGTCTCGTCAAGGTGCTTCGACTCATATTAATGTTGACCAGGTTAGGTCAATTTTTTGTTTACCTAGGTCAAGGTTAAGTGGTGACCCAAGTAGGTCATGTTGCATGTGGGAAGACGTACCTCGACGAGACAAACACATTGGTGTCGGTTTCACTTATATATCGTCATTATGTCGATAGTGATTGACATACAACTGTTAGTGACCACGGATGACTTCGGCTGACCCTGTAGGTGTCACTGAACAAAAATGGCACCTAGGTCATCAAGAATTCCTATAATAACATGATCCAGAAGGAATTAGACTGATATCTTGCGTATCCTTGGAATAGGAAGCATTTGAATATTTCCCAATTGACTTATAATGGGGGAGGTCACTAAATTGACCCGACCTTAGGTCGCCGATATAACAAATCCAAGATAAATGAATTGTAGATATATATATGACCTTATGAAATCCTGTAAGTGATCATCTGACTGATCATCAAAAAAAAACTGTGACTGGTACGACCACAAGTTTTTTTTTGGAGGTGGGGTCACGTGACCTGGTCTGGTGACCTGACCTGAGATGACCCGAGGTATTTTTTTTACATAATGTGCGCAATTGATGCCCGAACAGCTGTGCCCAAAAACGGCGGCGCTGCGGGCCGCCGTTTTCTCGCTATCCTCGAAAAACCTGAGGGGTGTCTAAACACCCCCGGCACGGCGCGGGTTAGACACCCCACGGTACGGCGCGGGTTAAGGTCCATCGAAACTATACATACCCTGGACGCTTTGGAAACCTCCACAGCTTAGTTTCAAATTACTTCCTCTGCGAATTGATTAAAATTTAAACTATGGTGTACTGTGTAGGCATTTTCCCTGCCAGGGACACTGGATAGTTTCATGACTATCGACGAGTATCGTGTTGTAATTGCTCCAAAGGAATATCGGCTGCTGCGTGTGACATTGATAGCATTGAGCATATGTATTATGTAGGTCGTCTTTACATAAACATTATTGGTTAGAGCGACGCTAAATGGTTGCATCTGGTCCTTAGCCAAGATTTTCGAGTTAGTTTACAACCGCCCTTACTCGAAGAGTCTTATACGGCGGATCAGCTTCTCCCCTTCCACTGCTGATAGGCTCGAGTAGGCGACTATCATGACTACTTGAATGCTCGCTTAAATCCTACAGTGTCATGCACATTTATTTGATACTCAAAAGACAGAACGTCATGCGCCAACTGAAAAACTAGATCCATATATGGCCCATATGGACCAACTATTCATACAGTCTCTCTCTCTAACTACCGCCACATTTTGAGCTAGGCGGCGTGAGACAGGACAGCGTCTGGGCGGACGGGGCGGGAAAGGACAGCACGGGACAGGACAGCACGGGACAGGACAGTGCGAGACAGGACAGTGCGAGACAGAACAGGACAGCGCCTGACCGGCGGCGCGGGACAGCACATCGTCTGTGCCGGGCCGGGCGGCGCGAGACAGCACATCGTCTGTGCCTGACCGGCGGCGCGGGACAGCACATCGTCTGTGCCGGGCCGGGCGGCGCGGGACAGCACATCGTCTGTGCCGGGCCGGGCGGCGCGGGTCGGTGTCGAGACTTGAGCGGAGTCGGCCGGGGAGGGACCGGGACGGGACGGGCGTGCCGGGCCTGCCGGGCGTGCCGGGGCATAGTGGGGGGCGCGTCATTCGGTCGGCCCGGCGGTGAGAGATGGTCTGACGGCGGCCCTCCGTCTCCGATGGACGGTCTCTCTGCGTCTCCGTCTCTCTCCGTCTCCGATGGACGGTCTCTCTCCGTCTCCGTCTCTCTCCGTCTCCGATGGACGGTCTCTCTCCGTCTCCGTCTCTCTCCGTCTCCGATGGACGGTCTCTCTCCGTCTCCGTCTCTCTCCGTCTCCGATGGACGGTCTCTCTCCGTCTCCGTCTCTCTCCGTCTCCGATGGACGGTCTCTCTCCGTCTCCGTCTCTCTCCGTCTCCGATGGACGGTCTCTCTCCGTCTCCGATGGACGGTCTCTCTCCGTCTCCGATGGACGGTCTCTCTCCGTCTCTCTCCGTCTCCGATGGACGGTCTCTCTCCGTCTCTCTCCGTCTCCGATGGACGGTCTCACGTACTATACACTCACGTACTAACAAAACATAGACCATTCCCACACCATGTCAATCTTATCGCGCCATCACCAGCCTCCATTACCCTGCTAGTATCCGCCCGGCACTACCCCCCTCCGATCTCCGCAGGTGTGGTTTAAGAACCGACGCGCCAAGATCCGTCAGCAGGCCAAGCAGACGACCAGCAGCGGCGGCCCCGGCCCGGACGCCAAGCCCAAGCCCAAGCCGCGCACGCGCACGCCTCCCACCTCGTCGACGCCGACGCATGCGGCGGCGGTGACGCCGGTGACGACGAGCACGCCGTCGCCGCCGGCGGCGGGGCCGCGCGGCTCGCCGTACTCTCCACCGGTGTCATGCTCGGCCACACCAGCATCGGCCTCGGCCGCCCCCCATCAGGTGAGTGACGCGGTGGCCCGCTCCGAGGGCAGGCCGCACGGGATGGCCCGGAACGGAGGAGGGTTTACCGGTGCAGGGAGAAGCTGGATGGCTGGGTTGGGTAGGGAGACTGAGGTCGAATGATGGCTGGATGACCCCAGGGATTGGGATGACCCTAGGCACCAGGGATTGCTTGGGGAGCTGGTGATCCGGTCACTGGTCAGTCGGCGGGACTTCCTGCTCAGTCGTACCGGCTGAACACCCGCAGCCCGCAGCCCGCAGTCGGCGCGGTGATGTGCCGGGCTGCGCCGCCCCTGAACCCGTGGGCTGCCGGGCTGACCCCTGAGCTGTGGCTGTCGGGCTGCCCCCTGAGCCGTGTGCTGCGGTAAGACGAGCCCGAGTCGTGGGCCGCGGTCAGACGAGCCTTCCTGGTCGTCCGCTGAGCGGCCGTGCCCGCCGTCCGGGTCAGGGCCTCTCTAACGAGGAGCGGTGACTGCAGCCGCCCGGCGAGGCTGGCTGTCTCCGTGTGGCGGCCGGCTGCGGTCAGAGTCGGGACGAGCCTGTCAGATCTGCCTCCCGAGACCACACTGACGCGCAGACAGCGCCGCCACGGCTGCAGTCACTCCAGTCACCCAGCCCAGAGGTGACAGCCAGCACCAAAACGAGCCGGATGACCTTCCGAAACTTTTCAGTGCCGTCAGTGCCACAAAAAGCGGGCATTAACACTGGATAGAAACACATCACCAGGATGTTAACTCATTCCCACTGAAAACTAGAATGATTCCCTTTAGGAATTATTCTAGGACTATATATATATATATATATATAATATATATATATATATATATATATATATATATATATATATATATATATAAATAGATAGATAGATAGATAGATAGATAGATAGATAGATAGATAGATAGATAGATAGATAGATAGATAGATAGATAGATAGATAGATAGATAGATAGATAGATAGATAGATAGATAGATATATATATATATATATATATATATATATATATATATATATATATATATATATATATATATATACACATTTATTAATTATATTAGGAATTGTTTATAGGAATATTATTAGGGGTATTGCACCAAAATCCCCCCCCCCCCCCCCCCCACCCCACACACACACAGTTTCTTCCCCGGTAGGCTCCCTATATGGGTATATTGCAAGCATATTGGAAGAATATCGGCGGGAAAGGGGGCCTATCGGGGGAAGACACTGGGGTGATTTTGGTACAAGACCCGTAATATTCCTAAAGGGAATCATTCTAGTTTTCAGTGCTCTAGCTAATTTGTATTCTCCAAAGGGAAACGATCAACTCCGTTGTATTTAGTTTCTGCTCTTTAGTCTCAGTTTAGCCTATTTCTTCTCCGGGACGTGTCACTGACAGCTGTAACCGGCATTGCAGAGTTACGGCGGCGCATACAACAGCATCTGGAACCCGGCGGCGTCGCTGGCGCCCATGGGTGACCTGGTGCCCGGCCAGACAGCGATGGACCGCTCCTACCAGACCAGCCAGCCGGCCGCCAACGCCTACTCCCAGTACGGCGCCTACTACGGCAACATGGAGTACCACCTCAACTCGCACGGCCAGATCAACCCGCAGGTACGTGCCGCGCCACTTGGCACCCGCCCAGTCTGGGAGAAGGAGGCGGACACCCGCCCAGTCTGGGAGGGAGGAGGAGGAGGCGGACACCCGCCCAGTCTGGGAGGGATGAGGAGGCGGACACCCGCCCAATCCGGGAGGGAGGAGGAGGCGGACACCCGCCCAGTCTGGGAGGGAGGAAGAGGCGGACACCCGCCCAGTCTGGGAGGGAGGAGGCGGACACCCGCCCAGTCTGGGAGGGAGGAGGAGGAGGCGGGCACCTGCCCAGTCTGGGAGGGAGGAGGAGGAGGCGGACACCCGCCCAGTCTGGGAGGGATGAGGAGGAGGCGGACACCCGCCCAGTCTGGGAGGGAGGAGGAGGAGGCGGACACCCGCCCAGTCTGGGAGGGAGGAGGAGGAGGCGGACACCCGCCCAGTCTGGGAGGGATGAGGAGGCGGACACCCGCCCAATCCGGGAGGGAGGAGGAGGCGGACACCCGCCCAGTCTGGGAGGGAGGAGGAGGCGGACACCCGCCCAGTCTGGGAGGGAGGAGGCGGACACCCGCCCAGTCTGGGAGGGAGGAGGCGGACACCCGCCCAGTCTGGGAGGGAGGAGGAGGAGGAGCAGTAGGCGCGCGGGGGGGGGGGGGGTGAGGTGATGCAGTAGCCGCAGGTGCCGGCGGCCGGGGACGTTTGTGTTGATGTGTGGCGAGCGTGGGTCTAGGGTGGCCGGGTCCGGTGCAGTGCAGTGGAAGGTGTGGCGGCGGTGGTGACAGTTGTGTTGATGTGTGGCTGCGGTGGTGACAGTTGCATGTCCACTATCCGGCCGATATCGGCCGAGATGGTTATCTTGGCGTGCCGCTCCTGTCACGTCGCTGCTGGCCAGCGACGCCGCCGGCTGCAGCGCTGTTTTCCTGGTCCCTGCCTGGGCGCCGTGTCAGTAGCCTTCTGATTGTTGTCTTGCATGATGTAACATATGGACTTAATTGTGACCGAATCTGTCAAATTCAACGGCCAGATACGGAACGCAGAGCCGTCACTCTGCCTAAAAAGCCTCTTAAGCTGTTTTTGTAAACTGTGAAACTGGAAATCCCGGAGTGGCGCCGGCCCCACAGAGTCGCCGGTGCGCGTGACACGGGCCGGATCTCGGGTGGTACGGTCTCAGGCGAAACGGGCCACTCGGCGCCTTATTTCCAGAAGGCCATCTGCCTGGCTCAGCGCGGCTGGGGCGCAAAGTAGCCGTTTAATGCCCCACCCACCCGGATCCAACTGACACCGCACCAGTGCAGCGGGTACAGTTAGGCGGTGTGGCAGAAGAAAAAAGAAACGCCGCTTTGCTCGCTGGGCGTGTATCGGGCTAATGCCGAGGCCTGTGGTCACTATGTGGTATATGTGGTATGTGTGGTGTGGGATGACTTGTGCGCTCCGGGTGTTATCACTCGTGTGTTTAAATCCCTCCTGAAAGACTCTGCGCTGGCCGTCGGGTCGGGACCTCGCTCGACAGAGATGGTACAGTGTTGTGGGGGGACGGTCATGGTCAAGTGACGAAGCTGTCACACAACACCCACCTGTCGGCGCCGTTTTACACGGTGTGCAGTATGTTGAACCAATGGCGGAGCGGCCTCTGCGCGGGGTGCTAACAGATACTCTGCTTTCGTTACAGGTCAGCAGCCACCTGAACACCATGAGCCAATCGCAGCAGAGTAGCGGGTCGGCGGCGGCACGGCACGGCATCAGCGGAGAGTTCGACTATCGCTACCAGAACTTTCAGGTGTTGTAGACGCCGCGCGGACGAGCTCACTGCGTCCGGAGAGGGGAGGCGCGCCGCACCGCCGCCCCAGCCGGCTGACTTGGACTCGCTCGAGAGCGATGGGCCGCGACGGCGGACGAGGCGCCTCTTGCGCGTACGTGTCTGGGTGGTGTGGGAAGGCCCCGCGACCACAGCGAACACGCCGGGACGGGCAGAGGGTGGCCGAACCGCGCCCGCCGCCGGCACCAGCTCCTCCACGTTGTGTTTCTGTGTGCGAATTAGCCGCGGCGAGAGCGCCGTCGCCGTAATGTCAGCGTTTCCTGTGATAGAGACCATCAGCTTAGCTAGACTGTGCTTAGATGAGCGTAGCGCGCAGTCTTCACCAAAGACGCGTGACCGAGGCGCACTGGCCGCCCCGGGTGGACGGTGCGCCGCGCCACCCCCGCCCCCGCCCCCGCCCCGTCCGAGGCCCGCCAGGCAGCCAGTCGCCTCTGGCCCTCCGTGTTCGTCATCTCGAGTGTTGCGCGCGAGGAGCGGCCACGGCCCGTGGGTTTGATCTTCATATATATGTGACGTGTGTGCGTGTGTGTGTGTGTGTGTGTGTGTGTGTGTGTGTGTGTGTGTGTGTGTGTGTGTGTGTGTGTGTGTGTGTGTGTGTGTGTGTGTGTGTGTGTGTGTGTGTGTGTGTGTGTGTGTGTGTGTGTGTGTGTGTGTGTGTGTGTGTGTGTGTGTGTGTGTGTGTATGTGTGTATGTGTGTATGTGTGTATGTGTGCGTGTGCGTGTGCGTGTGCGTTTGCGTGTGCGTGTGTGTGTGTGTGTGTGTGATGTAGCGCGGTGAGCGTGTGTGGCGCGGCGGCCGCTGCTGCGGGACTGCCGGTGCCCTGTGAGGCCGAGAGGGCGGCGCCAGAGTTCCCCGAGGCGATGAGACGAAGTGTACATAGTGACGTGTGGTTGTGTGGGTGTTTGTGTGGCTGCCAGTGACATTTGTTGGCAGGTGTCGAGGGTAGGAAACTGTTGAATAAGTACAATTTGAAGACAGCTGTGCTGGTGGCACGTATGTGAAACGAATAAAAATCAGAATGTGTTTGAGCATTTTTATGATGTTGTTTGGTGGGAAGTGGAGCTGAAGGGATTTAGAGAAATGGGGACATTTGAGATAGCTTGAATGTGAAGACGACGATGACACAACAATGGAGATAGAGCATGGGCGTAGGTGCAGCTCTCCGCGCCGCCGTTGTTTACGCCCACCTTATCCCCCATCCACTCCGCAACTTTTCTGAATTTGTTTGACTCGAGGTAATCTCAGGTCACATTTTCGAGGAAAAGGTCATGTTTTTTAGTTTATTAATTATAATATCAGGTCAGGTCAAGAGACCCCACCTCCAAAGAAGTTTGTGGTCGTGCCAAAGCCAGTGTCTCACTGAGCGGTTTGAAACACATCTCATATATAAAGGGAAAATTCAAACCGTTTGACAGGTGGACTCGAAAACCCTTGGTGATGAACCCAAAACCCATACATTCTCTGACTCAGCATGGTGGCAGGCAGGTTTATGTACCACTACCACCCAGATCGGACCTCTATAGTTTTCAAGTAAATTGTGAAAGCGAGGAATTTGTTAAGAATGCAATGATATTCGTATTTAGTGGCCCGAATTTCAGCATATGTTGCGCTTTTGTGACATTCATATTGCAGCCATTTTAAACTGCAGAAGCAGGGGAGAAATATACATTTAGAGTTTGGGGCGGTGTTTTGACTCTCAGTGTGTCCTTATACGAGTCATGTTTCAGTTTAGTTTACCAGTGTCCATAGGCGTACACAAGGGGGGGGGGCAAACGGGGCAATTGCCCCCCCCCCCCCCCCCCCCGAAGGTCTGTACGTGCCCCCTTTGGTCTAAAAAAAAAATGCAACATTTTTTCCCATTTTTTTAGAGAAATATGGTGAAAATATGCCCTTTTAAAAATATAGTGGGCCAAATCCGGTTAGTTTTTTGGTGGGGTTACTTTATGCCATAGAGATCTGATATACATAGAGAGGCCCTACACTTGACATCGCGGCGTTTCATTGGAGGAATTCAAGCAAGAAATATGCGTCTAAATATCGTGCGGCATTGTCAGCGACCTCTTTCACAAAGACGACTTCTCTATGTTTTGTATTTATTTTCTGAGAGATTGGCCCTTGTTTTTCTAAGAGGTCCCCAGAGAAACAATGGACACGATTGAACATTCTTATTTTGGTTATAGACAATCATTTGGCGTTGATTTAGCGCCTTGCCTGTTAGCAATACCCAAGTTTGCCGTGGATATTAACAAACATAAAACAGAGTACTTGTTTTGTTTATAAGATGTTAGGCTTTTATGTATATGAGCAATACCAGGCGGGATAAATGATACATTTGATCTGACATGAAGCCGACTCATACGTTGTGGATGCTTTCTTAGCTTTCGATCGTCTTCATACTGCGTCTTCCTAACCCTGTTAGATTCCGATTAAGTGTGGTGTCATGAATCACTTTGACCCTCCACCAGGGCCAAGTTGTCTCATCGTTGACCCCAGTCAAAAAAGTGGGACCTTGGCCCACTGCCCCCCCCCCCCCTCCGTTTTTACGTCTATGAGTTATTGTTATGCGGTGTTCGAAATTGGGTGTTATCCTTGCAACTTTAAGGCATCCATATCGAACCAATATCAGTCATTTATCACCAATATCAGTCATTTATCACCAATATCAGTCACAGATGGGGGAAATCGTTCAAAAGTTGAAGTGTGTCAATTATCATTGATGCCCCCCCCCCCCCCCCCCCGCAGCCTAAAAGTGGGGTTCGTGTCCCCTTCACTCGTCCCTACGTTTATGATCGCGAGGTTGTGAACTAGTAATTATTCTCCCAATTTTAAGGCATTCATATCGAATCAATATCAGCGATTGAAAAATGAGTTTTTTTATGTTGTTTTTCGATAAATGAAATGGTATGTGATTGAGACATTAGAAAATTAAGTTATAAATCATATTTTTTTGCCATAGGCGGTACCAGGTTAGTGAAAAAGGGTGGTAAAATTTGGAAAAAGTATTAACCGCAGACAAGTTGCTACCCAGCACTATAAATATGTTACTGATCGTAGATAGTTCCTTTTTGCATGTTGTATTTCATCATAGGCGTATCCAGGATCCAAACTGGGGCGGCGCAAGACCTTTTGATAAGTATATTATCCGCTATTATGATACTAACAATCAACAGTGACTATTTCACTTACAACTTCAATTAACAATGCTTACCCCCTTTTTACCCTACCTGCACTCGCCTACTATCATATATCGTTCGTAGAGCCTGTGGTGCGTGTTTCATCCGAAAACTGCAGTATGTTATGTCATTGTACGCCCATGCCTCTTAGTTTCCTTCCAATAATATGACCCCCTTTCTTCCATTCCTGAGCGCGCCTCTGCAACAAAATGACTTTATTCCCTTTTCTGGTCTCATATGTGCATATATTATTATAAGCTAAACGTATATTGCGACGCTATCGCTGGCAAATCGTCATCACCATGCCAGTCACCCCCTTTTCATGTTCCTGAACACGCCCCTGAAACTCTATATGTAATAAATTATGCAAATAATGGAAGCAAAAGCTATCTTTTACATCTTGATAGCTATAAATGCCCCTTGCATTGCTCTATTGGCTTCCCGCCAAGCATTTAATTCTTCCTGGACCCCCCCCCCCCTTTCAAGCCCCTGAAACCGCCTCTGCCATGCAATTTTATGATATTTCATTAACATCAACTAATTTGCACTTGTTGCAATCACCGTAAGCCGATGTAACCCCTTCATACTTGATGCAGTTAGGAAGAAACCGTGAAGATCGCATTTCCGTATTATCGCCAAATGTCGCCTCCGAACCCACCCAAAACTGTGCCCTGGAACCGCCTCTGTTCAGGTTAAGAACTCAAAATTTTGACTCCAAATGCGGAGTTCAATTCTATGAAAAGTCCCAAAATTTAATGGTCTGCTCCCAGC
>JAXIVJ010014366.1:0-30000 GCA_036785665.1 Chirona hameri | reverse complement strand
CAGGTTCGAGCTTTAAAGTTTGAAAAATAGCATTTAATTCACAACCCCACACATAAGCGTAGGCACAGGTGGGGCCGGGGAGGAATGCCCCCCCCCCCCCCTTCTAGGCTTGGGGATCCTTTTGAGCCGTTTCTCCCTCTTCGGTCGCTGGTATTGGTTCAATATTCGTCCGCCCGAGTGAAGTCCGACCCGTAGCTCAATCGGGAGAGCGCTAGACTATATAATATAATGGTCTGCCCTCCCCCCCGCCCCCCCCCGGCAACGTGGGTTCGAGTCGCTTCGGCGCTCGATATTTTGGTTCTGGTGGGGATGACCTGTGGCAGGTGGCAGCGGCCGCATTCAAGGTCAGAAGAAGCCAGTGTGCAGGACGGCATATTTGGAAAAGTCGAATACAAAATCCAGACCTATCATACTTAGACAGCCATAAGTCAGTCAAAAATGTAGATATTGCTTTTACCATTCAGTTTGGGCATCGTCCATACATCGTTCTATAATATATATTACAATCGTTAAATATTTTGAAAATTTAGATTTTGTTATTTTTATCTCCACAAAATCAAAATTCTCAAACATATAAAACGGAATATATATTGGAGAACCAAGCCGATGCCGAAACCGAATTACGAAGCAATATTTATATTTTTGACTTACATATAGCACCCTAAGTATGATAGGTCTGGATTTTGTATTTGGCATTTCCAAATATGCGGCCGAGCGAACCTTTGCCTTTGCGAACCCTTTAGATCCATCCACTTTTGGGTGATTCATCCCTCTACGATCGCTCGTATTGATTAAATATCATTACTTAACTCGCGCCCCGCTTAGGGAGGCAGAATCTGTCCCCGTCCCGAATTTTCTCATAATTTAGCAACTGCTTCAGATATCAATGCCAAACTTTGTGCTGTGTATACTGTATGCTACATCAATTTTACATATTCTGTCAAAAGTTCCATGAAATCGGTCGAGTATTTTGAGAGATAATGACATTTTAATTATATAATGTCACGCCGTTTTTGGGCTTGTTGCGTGGGTCCTGCCCCTATCACCCGATGACGTACTTTCATTTTTCAACGGCAGAATTTAGTGGCGAATGTATAACGTGCTCGAAGTTGCAACAAGGTCCGCCCAGCTCCTGATTTCATCTGACCTGTTTTCGGCCATTGCCACCGACTGCAGGTCATCCCGGTCAAGAGCGAATATCGAGCGCAGAAGCGACTCGAACCCACCTTGCCAGGGTGGGTGAATGTCCAGCCCGACGCTCTACCAACTGAGGAGCTACGTGGGCGGAGATGAAGTGTGAGGTCACCAAAAATAACTTTTCACCATTTCTAAAGTAGAAATAGTTTTACGGCTGGCCAGTGGCGGATCTACGTTAGGGAAAATCAGGCAATTGCCCCCCCCCCCCCACTCTCCCCCTCCCCCCCCCCCCCCCTAAAAAAATCGGTAGGCAAACGTATGTTTTTGCCCCCCCCCCCAGCCGTTCTGGGAGGTTGTGATTTTTGTTCCGGGAAGTCATATACCCCCTACTCCCTCCCCCAGTCAACAACTTATCGCTGACGAAACGGAGCGAAATTTCCCCCCCCCCCCCACCCTAACCAAAAAAATGTAAACCTAGATCCGCCACTGAGGCTGCCCCCCCCCCCCCCCCCACACACACACACACTTTTCAAAACGTTCCTACGCCCATGGTTACCCAGCACACTATCTGTGCGAGCCGGGATAGCCAGGCTACTATCTGTGCGAGCCGGGATAGCCAGGCTACTATCTGTGCGAGCCGGGATAGCTAGGCTACTATCTGTGCGAGCCGGGATAGCCAGGCTACTATCTGTGCGAGCCGGGATAGCCAGGCTACTATCTGTGCGAGCCGGGATAGCCAGGCTACTATCTGTGCGAGCCGGGATAGCCAGACTACTATCTGTGCGAGCCGGGATAGCCAGGCTACTATCTGTGCGAGCCGGGATAGCCAGGCTACTATCTGTGCGAGTCGGGCTACTATCTGTGTGGCCCGGGCTACTATCTGTGTGACCCGGGCTACTATCTGGGTGAGCCATGTGTGACCCGGGCTACTATCTGGGTAAGCCGGGCTACTATCTGGGTGAGCCGGGCCACTATCTGGTGACCCGGGCTACTATCTGGGTGAGCCATGTGTGACCCGGGCTACTATCTGGGTGAGCCATGTGTGACCCGGGCTACTATCTGGGTGAGCCGGGCTACTATATGTGTGAGCCGGGCTACTATCTGGGTGAGCCGGGCTACTATATGTGTGAGCCTGCTACTATATGTGTGAGCCGGGCTACTATCTGGGTGAGCCGGGCTACTATATGTGTGAGCCGGGCTACTATCTGGGTGAGCCGGGCTACTATCTGGGTGAGCCGGGCTACTATCTGGGTGAGCCGGGCTACTATATGGGTGAGCCGGGCTACTATATGGGTGACCCGGGCTACTATTTGGGTGAGCCGGGCTACTATCTGGGTGAGCCGGGATAGCCAGGCTACTATCTGTGCGAGCCGGGATAGCCAGGCTACTATCTGTGCGAGCCGGGCTACTATCTGTGTGGCCCGGGCTACTATCTGTGTGACCCGGGCTACTATCTGTGTGGCCCGGGCTACTATATGTGTGAGCGGGCCGTCTGCTCCGGCTACTATAAGTGTGAGCCGGGCTACTGTCTGGGTGAGCCGGGCTACTATCTGTGTGAGCCATGTGTGACCCGGGCTACTATCTGGGTGAGCCATGTGTGACCCGGGCTACTATATGTGTGACCCGGGCTACTATATGTGTGAGCCGGGCTACTATCTGTGTGAGCCGGGCGCTGATCGATTATAACAGACACGCTGTTCGGAGGCGGGTGTCGCGCGGCTCGGTGGCCACACATCATCAATCTGGGCGGCCGGCGCCGGCCCACAGCGGCCCCGGCGGCCCCGGCGGCCGGCCGACTGACACCTCCCAGCCCCCACCTCCCCCCGTCCCACCCAGAGCGCCGCGCGGGCCGTCCGCTCGCTCCGGACCCGGACCCGAGCGGCGCTCCATGGCAGGACGGACCCGGCCGCAGCGGCCCGGCAGCTGCAGCTCCAGGCAAAGTCACGGTCAGGGCCACGCACGGAGCACAGGCCGGTCTCAAGCGGCGTACACTCCCTGTAGTGATGTGTCACCACAACTGAGGTGCTTCTGAAGATGCTTACACTAGAGAGGCTTGGGCTTCTGACAAAGCTTTCCAGATTGTGTTTTGAATTCATCACTGCTGCTCCAGCTCTCTCATCACGATGTGATTCTGGATGCTTTATTTGCTCATACCCATGGTATATCTATATGAATATAAAACCCAAATACATGGCCATAAGCGTCGGAAGCGGGGGGAGGGGGGGGGGAGAACGCGTCCCCCAACATTTTAGGATTTTAACATTACGCCTATGGGCGTTGCATGGGAAGAATCGACTTCAAAGTGTCTGTCCCCCGAACTTTTAGAAAGTAGCGACGCCCTTGCCCATAGCAGAGGCTACTGTCTGCTAGACAATGGTCCAAAGTCGGGTGAAAGGTAGATAAATAGTGAACCAAATCATAAGACGAACACGTCGAATTGGAACTTATACAGAGCGTGACGGGATAAAAAGACTTGAATGAGATAGATTTAATGCTGGGAAAACGGCAAACTTCAACATTTACGGTCCGAGCTTCCCTTGGACTGAACAGAGGACTGGCACTTACCGTGGATCAGTGCAGGTTAACGGTGTTAGGGGCTCGTTTATCTATCTAGTTCTAGTTCGAAAGTTTAAAAATTATATTATCTAGTTCGAAAATTCGCGTTTCCCCGCCATGCTGTTTTAAAATGTGGCACGGCATTATCTAAAAGCCGAGTAATCTGTCATGCGGCACAGCATCGCCTGCGATCAGACGTTTTGTGTTATGCGGCACAGCATCATCGCTCACGTGATGTACGGCACAGTATCATCGCTCTCGTGCGCGGCAGACCGTTGTTCTGAGCTATTGCGGCGCAGTATTGCCTGATGTTCACTCGTGGCGGCAGAGCGAGTAGATGATAAAGATACGGCTCCTTCGGGCTATGACCGTCGTCGGTCTGAGGACCTACAGGTGCCTGTTCTGGCTCGGGTCTCGACAATCTTCTGCTGTGACAAGGTTATCGTATCGGTTACCCTGCAGGGCCCGCGTGGCGGCCCGTCTCAGCACCGTGCTCCATAATTGCCGCGTGCGCGTCATTGCAGAGCGTGGTGTCAGTTCCGGGCTGCAAGGCGCCACGTCAGCGGGCCACCATCAATCCGGCTCGCTCGCCGCCGTGCCGTCACACACTTCAGCCTGCTCCTGGCGCCCCTCCCTGACCTGCAGTCATCAGCGGCGGGGCGGCGGCGGGGCAGGCGCCGACCCCCCAGACAGCGGCCGGCGGCAGCGGCGACGCCGGCGGCAGCAGCCGCAGCGAAGGTGGTGATTTCAAACTTATCCCTCGGGAAGAGTGCTGTTGATTGAAACGAATTGATCGACGATTCTTCAAAAGTTGTCTATGGTGTTTCTATTCTTGACGACGCTGTAAAAAGAAATAAGCCACCCGGACAGCAGCTCGCCTGCTCCCCAGTCTCTGCCCTCCGGCTCCGCCCCTGCGTTCCAGTGACGTCACTGACGGCGCCGTCAGCGGGGCAGCGGTGATGGGCCGGCTGCAGCGCGTAATGACAATAAATGACCGATCGGCTCATGATCGACACGCCGGATACTGTCCCTGCAGCCTTCGCCCCCTCCCCCCCCCCCCGTCCCCGCCGACCCGCTGACCTGCAACGGCGGCGGGCGGCCGTTATGGCGCCGTTAGTGCGCCGTTCTGGCCGCGCGCCGGCTTTGTCGCGCCGCGCCGCCCGCGCCAGGCGCGCCAGATAGTGTCGCTCGTTACTGATGCACCACGCTCGTGTGCCCGGCATAATGACCCAGCGCGGCCCAGCGGCCGCTCTTATCGACACATCGGGCGGCGTTATGGCCGTTTGATGGCGGTTTATTAATTTGCCTGCTGTTACGGGCCGACCTGAGATACAGAGAGCGCCCAGTGACCTGCACTGACGAGCCTTAGCCGGAGACTCGGCGGTTGGTCTCCGTGAAGTGGAGCACTGGAGAATGATTAGGCGAGGTCAGCCAGCTCTTCTATCCTTTCGCTCTCTCTTTACTCCAAAATTTCGAGCCTTATCTTTGAACGGCATTCTAGCACAGTTCCTTACTTATATATTGTTTTTCCTCTGCTAATTGCGAACGTTTAAAACCTATATCCTATTTCGGTTACGTGTGTCATCTGCCTCGACTTCAGACGATGGCCTTCCCAGCATCATACACCATATAGTGCTGGAAATTGAAAGCTGTCTACCATCTCATGCTTTCGTCACGCGTCTATAAACCACATCCAACATCAACACTGTTCAACGTCTGCTTCATTGTTTCTGCCGCTACCTGCGCATGGTCCCTCTTTCCTCCTTTCCTCCTTTTCTTCTTCTCCTTCGTTCCCTCCTCCCTCCCCCCCCCCCCCCCCCTTCCTCCTCCTCCTCCTCCTCCTCCTCCTCCTCCTCCTCCTCCTCCTCCTCCTCCTCCTCCTCCTCTTTCTTCCTTTCCCCCTCCTCACCGTCCGTGAGCGCACCTTGATCGCAACAAGAACTTTACAGCCAGCGATAAAATTGCCGGCCTTACTAAGCCAATTAGCGGGCTTCCGTGGCGCCGCGATTGTATCGGCGCGCCCTCATTGTATCGGTGCGCCGCGAATGGCACCGGCGCTGCATTAAGGCTGCGGCGGAGGGTGGCAAGTAGGGGAGGGGTAAGGTCTGGGTCCGGTCAGGTGTGGGGGTCGAGCGGCAGCGGCAGTCACAGTCACAGTCACAGTCACAGTCACAGTCACAGCAGTCAGTCACAGCCACAGTCTCAGTCTCAGTCTCAGTCTCAGTCTCAGTCTCAGTCTCAGTCTCAGTCTCAGTCTCAGTCTCAGTCTCAGTCTCAGTCTCAGTCTCAGTCTCAGTCTCAGTCTCAGTCTCAGTCTCAGTCTCAGTCTCAGTCTCAGTCTCAGTCTCAGTCTCAGTCTCAGTCACAGTCACAGTCACAGTCACAGTCACAGTCACAGTCTCAGTCTCAGTCTCAGTCTCAGTCTCAGTCTCAGTCTCAGTCTCAGTCTCAGTCTCAGTCTGAGCCTATGCCTGAGTCTCAGTCTCAGTCTCAGTCTTAGTCTCAGTCTCAGTCTCAGTCTCAGTCGGCTGCGGTGCGCTGGCAGTCTGGGGCGTTCACGACCGCCGCGGTCTGCGTTTGTCCAGATGTGTGCATAGAACTGCATGAGTCACTACTCACTTCCGACGCTCGTTATGGCTCGTAGTTATGGTGAAACAAGGCTGGAGCACACATTTCAGACGTGCCGAAGAAATGGAATATCCAATGATCTGTTCACGGGAAGCCACGATTCACGTATGATATGCAAAATCGCCGTGAGGTCGGCATCCGGTGCACACAACAGCCCAGACCTGCATCGTTTGCCAGCCATCTACAATTAAATTAAAATGTATACAATTAATCTGACCCCTTACGACATATTCAGAAATGCCATTTTGCGTTTTAGCTATTTCGGAGAAGAGTGGTGTAACACGGTTGTAACTGCATTTCACTGATTCAGATCTCCGTGTTTCAGGTATAGAGATGGAGATGTTCTGTGACAGCACTGACCAGCTGTCTGAGGAGCGCGAGCGCTGCTCGCCGCCCCCGCCCACCGCCAAACTGGCCTCCTGTGACAACGCCACCACCGGCGGCGGCGGCGGGGGCGGTCAGGACCCTGGCATCCGCCGCTACCGCACCGCCTACAGGCCGGACCAGACCAAACGGCTCGAGGCAGAGTTCCTCAAGGACAACTATGTCAGCCGACCAAAGAGAAATGAGCTGGCCACCGAGCTCGGACTGGCAGAGGGAACCATCAAGGTACGGTATTACTTGTTAACATTGTTACATTAGAGCTGAGGCTGGCAGAGGGAACCATCAAGGTACGGTATAACTTGTTAACGTTTTGCCATTAGAGCTCGGACTGGCAGAGGGAACCATCAAGGTAGGAATTGCTAACGGGTTGGTATTATATACAATTATGGATAATTGTTCCGTTCCCTTGAGCTGGATTTCAGGCCATGCTCATAGGACTCTGGGGTCGACATTGGAATCTTGTGCTGTAAGCCTCGAATCTTGGGTTCTCTCAAAACAACAGAAATTCCGTTTTATCTTGTCTGGTTTCATGATTTGATAAAGAGTAATTGCATTGCGTTTAAATGCAGTCCGACACTGGTGATCCTTACATATATACGTTTGTGTCTGCCGAAATTGGTCGGTTCTCCTTGTGTAATTCCTCTTCAGTCTGCGCCATCGGATCGTCACTCTCTGCATAGCCTGCATCGTATGATCCATATCATCACACGGAAATGTGACAAAATCGGCAATGTCATTTCACGACTACGACACAAATATGGAATTGCTGTGCTTACCAGTTACATATCAGTAACAACTAACACCATGCTCAAGGAATGCCCGTCCATTGCTTACTATATGATATATGATACCTATACCTACATCTGCCAGTTGTCACGGAAACATAAAATTATTACCTATATGATATATGATACCTATACCTACATCTGCCAGTTGTCACGGAAACATAAAATTATTATAATTTTCCAGCTGTCTATATGGTGGTGCGTTGTACCAGTATCAGTGTAATGCTACCTATAATAGTGTTCACTCCAGCTCATTGTTTAACTCGATAGCACATATCACCCATGCGCCAGTGCCTTTGTTAGTTTATCACAAAAGCGAACAAGTCATCAATCGACAGGCGTTTTGATTGTGACAATCCCCGGTAGAGCTCTAATCCCGTGTCAGGTCGCTGCCGGCTCGCCACACTGAAGCGGTGCGGGTCTATAAACAAACGGACATGTCATCGATCCGCGTAGCATGCTCAGAGTACCGCCACTGGGACGCTGGGCCGGGCCGGGACGGGACGGGACGGGACGCAGCCGGAAGCCACCATTAATGAATGCCACTGCCGCGACCACTAGTCGTTAGTCGCCGCAGAGAACGTATTTTATCAAGCTCGTTTACAATTTACATTCAACGTCGTCATGAACCATCCGTCTTCATTGGGGTCTTTTCTCGCTACAGGCACTGGGCACTGGCTGAGTAGTCTTTTATAAACATGAGACTTCTCTTGGTGCACTAGACGATGAACATTGTGCATGCAGGTTGTGGGTGCGCGTGGTTAGGTTCCAGAAACTCTTTGATGCAGCGTATCTTTCAATGTTTACTTGATACACGAATCATTTGTATGTTTTTCCGCAGTTCCCTCGTCATGTGACTGTTGCCAGCCACAGGACTTGTCAGGCCATCCTGCTGTCAGGTGGCTGCACTATCTGATTGTCTGTTTGTCTGTCTGTCTGTCTGACGACTCTGACTGCTCCTTCCTCCACGTGTGCGTCTGTTTTGCAGGTTCTGTCTGTCTGTCTGTCGACTCTGACTGCTCCTTCCTCCACGTGTGCGTCTGTTTTGCAGGTGTGGTTCCAGAACCGTCGCATGAAGCACAAGCGGCAGCAGATGACGGTCTGGCCGCTGGACCCGCGCTTCACGGACCCGGCGCTGGCAGCGCTCCTCCTGCAGGCGGCCGTCGCCTCGGGAGGCTACCCGTACGGAGCGGCGCCGCCGCCGCACCAGCCGCCGCTACCCCACCTGTCCTACTACGGCCCGCTGGGGGCCGCCAAGAGCCGCTTCTCGCCGTACCCCCGCCCTGCCGTTCCGGCCGCAGCCCAGTCTGGCCTCCGGCTTCCTGCTGCCGCCCCCGCCGCAGCCGCCGCAGCCGCCGCAGCCGCCGCAGCCGCCGCTATACGCACCGCTGCTGGGGACGGCGTCGCGCGGCTCGCTGTCGCCTCCGTCGGCGTCCGCGGCGCTGGCAGTGACCAGTAGCTCGCCCGAGCAGAGCACCTTCTTCAGACCGTTCGAAACCTCAGTCCACAAGTACGGCTTCGAGAGAGGAGAGTAGTGATTCTGTCTGAGCGGGGCGAGCTAGAGAACAGGAATCTGCTGGTTCGAGGTTTGAACCAGCTTTCCGCTCCTAACTGGGCGATAGATTTGCGGAGAAACGCGAGGGAAGAGCTGCAGCTACACCTGTGATTTAGTGCATGCGTGATATATATATATATTAACTTGTTGTTAGAGTCCTTTACCAAATGTGTTTTTGAAGCTGTGATGAATAAACGAAGTGAGTCATATGTGACGGTCTATTTTATTACGTCCTTCCAAGTTCCATACACTGTTAACAGCAGATCTTTGGTTCATTAGGAAATGCGATACTTTTAATAATGCGATTCGGTATGAGGTTGTATGCAACATTTGCTTGCAAGAGAAATTGTATTTATCAAATTACAATACTCCAATCACCTATCAGTTCGTTTCATTAAAAATTCAGCACCCTATAATTAAATTCGAACATCTCCCTCCGTCCTCCTGTGTCAGCACCGCATCTGCTCAAACTCGTAACAGCGAGATATAACGAGACGAAAACACGGGCATAAAATTGGTCCCCGCCCGCGCCCGTGCCAAACACAGTCAGTGTTGGGACAATCAGTTCCGGCCTGGCCCAATCTCATCATCCCGGCGTCTATTGGCTGGGTCCTGCTCTCGGAGGACATGTTCGGAGGACACCATTGTCCAGTGAAAGGGATGTCACCGACATTAATTTAGTGTGGGGCCGGGTGGCGGGGCTCCAGCCGCCGGAGACAATGCTGGTGCCCGGCCGCGGGTGGGCCGCTCCGGCGGGGGCGGGGGCGGGGGCGGTGTGGTCCGCCCTGACCACCTGTGATGCTCGGGCAGCTGCCGGACCGGACCGGACCGGACCGGACCGGACTGGACCACAGGGTGGTCCACAGCGGGACACCGCCCGCCGAGACAGAGACAACCTCATCAGAGGTCTGTCCAGATAGATACACCGACGGCGGAGTCCGAGCCAGCTTCAGACGGCAGAGACACCTCATCAGAGGGAGACAGCTTCATCAGAGGTCTGTCCAGATAGATACACCGACGGCGGAGTCCGAGCCAGCTTCAGACGGCAGAGACACCTCATCAGAGGGAGACAGGCTCATCAGAGGTCTGTCCAGATAGATACACCGACGGCGGAGTCCGAGCCAGCTCCAGACGGCAGAGACACCTCATCAGAGGGAGATAGCTTCATCAGAGGTCTGTCCAGATAGATATACCGACGGCGGAGTCCGAGCCAGCTCCAGACGGCAGAGACACCTCATCAGAGGGAGATAGCTTCATCAGAGGTCTGTCCAGATAGATATACCGACGGCGGAGTCCGAGCCAGCTTCAGACGGCAGAGACACCTCATCAGAGGGAGATAGCTTCATCAGAGGTCTGTCCAGATAGATATACCGACGGCGGAGTCCGAGCCAGCTCCAGACGGCAGAGACACCTCATCAGAGGGAGACAGCTTCATCAGAGGTCTGTCCAGATAGATACACCGACGGCGGAGTCCGGACCAGCTTCAGACGGCGAGAAAACCTCATTCGACGTAGAGACAATCTCATCAGAGGCATGTGAGATCTTACCAACGGCCAAGGCCGGGACCAGTTTCACTTGAGATCGATCGACGAGCTGACCACCACTTAGCCAAACGTCATGTTAGCTTGCAAACATACGGACCGCTTCAATACAGCAACTTAAGGCTTCATCATGAAACTGTAGGACAAGTACTTTTCCATAAAATGCTTATGGACGTATCTTTGTGTAACATGAAATCGAGCGCTGATAGACCCTGCACTGAGAGTTCAGCCCCTGAACAGACGAACAGACAGCTCCAGAACAGACGGACAGACAGCTCCAGAACAGACGGACAGCTCCAGAACAGACGGACAGACAGCTCCAGAACAGACAGACAGACAGCTCCAGAACAGACGGACAGACAGCTCCAGAATATACGGACAGCTCCAGAACAGACGGGCAAACAGCTCCAGAACAGACGGACAGACAACCCTCAGAACAGACGGACAGACAGCTCCAGAACAGACAGGCAGACAGCTCCAGAACAGACGGACAGACAGCCTTCAAAACAGACGGACAGACAGCCCCATAGCAGACGGACAGACAGCTCCAGAACAGACGGACAGACAGCTCCAGAACAGACGGACAGACAGCTCCAGAACAGACGGACAGACAGCTCCAGAACAGACGGACAGACAGCTCCAGAACAGACAGACAGACAGCTCCAGAACAGACAGACAGACAGCTCCAGAATATACGGACAGCTCCAGAACAGACGGACAAACAGCTCCAGAACAGACGGACAGACAACCCTCAGAACAGACGGACAAACAGCTCCAGAACAGACAGGCAGACAGCTCCAGAACAGACGGACAGACAGCCTTCAAAACAGACGGACAGACAGCCCCATAGCAGACGGACAGACAGCTCCAGAACAGACGGACAGACAGCTCCAGAACAGACGGACAGACAGCTTCAGAACAGACGGACAGACAGCCCCATAGCAGACGGACAGACAGCTCCACAACATACGGACAGACAGCTTCAGAACAGACTGACATACAACTCCAGAACAGACGGACAGACAGCTCCAGAACAGACGGACAGACAGCTCCAGAACAGGCGGAAAGACAGCCCTCAGAACAGACGGACAGACAGCTCCAGAACAGACGGACAGCTCCAGAACAGACGGACAGACAGCTCCTGAACAGACGGACAGACAGCTCCAGAACAGACAGGCAGACAGCTCCAGAACAGACGGACAGACAGCTCCTGAACAGACGGACAGACAGCTCCAGAACAGACATGCAGACAGCTCCAGAACAGACGGACAGACAGCTCCAGAACAGACGGACAGACATCTCCAGAACAGACGGACAAACAGCTCCAGAACAGACGGACAGCTCCAGAACAGACGGACAGACAGCTCCAGAACAGACGGACAAACAGCTCCAGAACAGACGGACAGACAACCCTAAGAACAGACGGACAGACAGCTCCAGAACAGACAGGCAGACAGCTCCAGAAAAGACGGACAGACAGCTCCAAAACAGACGGACAGACAGCTCCAGAACAGACGGACAGCTCCAGAACAGACGGACAGACAGCTCCAGAACAGACGGACAGACAGCCCCAGAACAGACGGACAGACAGCTCCAGAACAGACGGACAGACAGCCCCAGAGCAGACGGACAGACAGCCCCAGAACAGACGGACAGACAGCTCCAGAACAGACGGACAGACAGCTTCAGAACAGACTGACATACAACTCCAGAACAGACGGACAGACAGCTCCAGAACAGACGGACAGACAGCCCCAGAACAGACGGACAGACAGCTCCAGAACAGACGAACAAACAGCTCCAGAACAGACGGACAGACGCTCCAGAACAGACGGACATACAGCTCCAGAACAGACGGACAGACAGCTCCAGAACAAACGGACAGACAGCTCCAGAACAGACGGACAGACAGCCCCAGAACAGACGGACAGACAGCCCCAGAACAGACGGACAGACAGCTCCAGAACAGACGGACAGACAGCTCCAGAACAGACGGACAGACAACCCTCAGAACAGACGGACAGACAGCTCCAGAACAGACGAACAGACAGCTCCAGAACAGACGAACAGACAACTCCAAAACAGACGGACAGACAACCTTCAGAACAGACGGACAGACAGCTCCAGAACAGACAGACAGACAGCTCCAGAACAGACGGACAGACAGCTCCAGAACAGACGGACATACAGTTCCAGAACAGACGGACAGACAGCTCCAGAACAGACAGACAGACAGCTCCAGAACAGACGGACAGACAGCTCCAGAACAGACGGACATACAGCTCCAGAACAGACGGACAGACAGCTCCAGAACAGACGGACAGACAGCTCCAGAACAGACGGACAGACAGTCCCAGAACAGACAGACAGACAGCCCCAGAACAGACGGACAGACAGCTCCAGAACAGGCGGAAAGACAGCCCTCAGAACAGACGGACAGACAGTTCCAGAACAGACGGACAGACAGCTCCAGAGCAGACGGACAGACAACCCTCAGAACAGACGGACAGACAGCTCCAGAACAGACGGACAGACAGCTCCAGAACAGACGAACAGACGACTCCAAAACAGACGGACAGACAACCCTCAGAACAGACGGACAGACAGCCCCATAGCAGACGGACAGACAGCTCCATAACATACGGACAGACAGCTTCAGAACAGACTGACATACAACTCCAGAACAGACGGACAGCTCCAGAACAGACGGACAGACAGCTCCAGAACAGACGGACAGACAGCTCCAGAACAGACGGACAGACAGCCCCATAGCAGACGGACAGACAGCTCCAGAACAGACGGACAGACAGCTCCAGAACAGACGGACAGACAGCCCCAGAACAGACGGACAGACAGCTCCAGAACAGACGGACAGCTCCAGAACAGACGGATAGACAGCTCCAGAACAGACGGACAGACGACCCTCAGAACAAACGGACAGACAGCCCTGGAACAGACGGACAGACAGCTCCAGAACAGACGGACAGACAGCCCTTAGATCAGACGGACAGCCCCAGATCATTTTCTGAAACGAATTGGTCGATCACCAATAAAACTTCATAATCGTGTCGCATTGCACTTTCGTTTCATACGCAGCCTTCAGTTTCCTCATATTTGTAGGTATTCCCGAATCCCAAGTAATTCAAACAATATAAATTTAAGGCTTTATCGATCACGTAACATGTTCTAAGAAAAATAACTTTGGGATGATTATCACTATTGTATCGTGACAATGCTATCAAGCAGCATGTATCAGTGGGTAGATCAAATCTGGCGAGCTGCGCTGTGACCGAACAATGATCATCAATATGTTCCACCAGCCAACAGCTAACACCTCTCGCCTCTCGGTGCTGAGCTATGGGCCAGCTCCTCAGGCCGGCACATAAACAATCAGTGCCAGCGGCCGCGCCGTCACACCGAGGACCTCACACGGGGTCCCGGAGCAGCTCCGTCACTGCTGCAGACCCGGCTCGGCAGATGTATTGTCTGGCAAACTGTCGGCCGCGGACGCCGGGCGTATAATGTGCTCCGGCCCCTGTCGGTCTTGCCGCGGCCGCACCCCCGGCGCGCGCCGATCGCCGCTTTACCGCTGGACGGGGGGAGGGGCACGTGCAGCCCGTGTGGCGGACACGTGCCGAGATTTACGTGCGCGGCCACCCAGCTGCGAGTATTGTGGCACGTTAAGGCGATTCATTAGCCGGTCAGCGTGGACTGTGGGCCATGATCGGCCGGGGTGGCAGTCTGTCAGCCGTACCTCCACCGGCCGGGAGACAGGGAGGTTAGGAGCGCTGGGAGGCCGGAGGTGTGGACTGTGGAGCCATGATCGGCCGGGGTGGCACTCTGTCGGCCGTACCTCCACCGGCCGGGAGACAGGGAGGTTAGGTGGGCTGGGAGGCAGGAGGTGTGGACTGTGGAGCCATGATCGGCCGGGGTAACACTCTGTCGGCCGTACCTCCACCGGCCGGGAGACAGGGAGGTTAGGAGGGCTGGGAGGCAGGAGGTGTGGACTGTGGGCCATGATCGGCCGGGGTAACACTCTGTCAGCCGTACCTCCACCGGCCGGCAGACAGGGAGGTTAGGAGGGCTGGGAGGCAGGAGGTGTGGACTGTGGAGCCATGATCGGCCGGGGTAACACTCTGTCGGCCGTACCTCCACCGGCCGGGAGACAGGGAGGTTAGGAGGGCTGGGAGGCAGGAGGTGTGGACTGTGGAGCCATGATCGGCCGGGGTAACACTCTGTCGGCCGTACCTCCACCGGCCGGGAGACAGGGAGGTTAGGAGGGCTGGGAGGCAGGAGGTGTGGACTGTGGGCCATGATCGGCCGGGGTAACACTCTGTCGGCCGTACCTCCACCGGCCGGGAGACAGGGAGGTTAGGAGGGCTGGGAGGCAGGAGGTGTGGACTGTGGGCCATGATCGGCCGGGGTAACACTCTGTCGGCCGTACCTCCACCGGCCGGGAGACAGGGAGGTTAGGAGGGCTGGGAGGCAGGAGGTATGGACTGTGGGCCATGATCGGCCGGGGTGGCAGTCTGTCAGCCGTACCTCCACCGGCCGGGAGACAGGGAGGTTAGGAGGGCTGGGAGGCAGGAGGTGTGGACTGTGGAGCCATGATCGGCCGGGGTGGCACTCTGTCGGCCGTACCTCCACCGGCCGGGAGACAGGGAGGTTAGGAGGGCTGGGAGGCAGGAGGTGTGGACTGTGGAGCCATGATCGGCCGGGGTGGCACTCTGTCGGCCGTACCTCCACCGGCCGGGAGACAGGGAGGTTAGGAGGGCTGGGAGGCAGGAGGTATGGACTGTGGGCCATGATCGGCCGGGGTGGCAGTATGTCAGCCGTACCTCCACCGGCCGGGAGACAGGGAGGTTAGGAGGGCTGGGAGGCCGGATGTGTGGACTGTGGAGCCATGATCGGCCGGGGTGGCAGTCTGTCGGCCGTAGCACCGTTTAGCTGACGGCGAGGCCGGCATCAGGGTGTCTGAGGTTACATGGTCCTGGGTCAGTGTTCCTGTGCAATGTTTAAGATTCGTAATGCTCACATTCCATTGAAAATGCTTACAAATCGAATAGCGCACGATGAATGAATGCATTAAAATCATCAGAACAACGGCCTAGCACACTCCCCTTGCTGCAATCAAGGGCCTGGAAAGTTTGCTTTGCCGAAGAGCGGATGCGATTAAACAAGGCTGAATTTCATAACAAGCTTCAACTAGGGTAAAAGATGAATGTTTGCGAGCACCAAATGGACATAAGTGGTTGTGGTTTGTTAGCTGTATAATGCATTGTGGCGGTCATCGCTCGGTCATCGCTCGGTCATCGCTCGGTCATCGCTCGGTCATCGCTCGGTCATCGCTCGGTCATCGCTCGGTCATCGCTCGGTCATCGCTCGGTCATCGCTCGGTCATCGCTCGGTCATCGCTCGGTCATCGCTCGGTCATCGCTCGGTCATCGCTCGGTCATCGCTCGGTTCTCGATCGGTCATCGCTCGGTCATCGCTCGGTCATCGCTCGGTCATCGCTCGGTTCTCGCTCGGTTCTCGCTCGGTCATCGCTCGGTTCTCGCTCGGTCATCGCTCGGTCATCGCTCGGTTCTTTATTGTGTTAGGCACCCTAATTGACCTCGAGCCTTTAAGTTTAGAGATGCAAGACCATGAACTCTGGCACCGGCGTAGCCAGAATTTGTACAAGGGGGTCCTGACTTGATTCTAGGGGGTAATTGGCGCTGAAAGGGGGCCCAAGCGGTGATGAAGGGCCCAGGGGCTCCGCCACGTCTTTGAAATGTGGGGGGGACAGGATCGAGAGAAGCCAATTGGTCGTCGTCAGCGAGAAGTTGTTGTGGGGGGGGGGGATGGAGCGTGACCGAAACCGAAAAGTTGTTGAGCGGGGGAGGGGTTGGAGCGTCAGCGAAAAGCTGTTGAGCGGGGGGAGAGGGTAGAGCGTGATTGAAATATAAAAGTTATTGAGCGTGGGGGGGGGAGCGTCAGCGAAAAGCTGTTGAGCGGGTTGTCAGGGAAAATTGGGGATATAATCTCCCTGGCTCAAGAATGGGGGACACGTCCCCCCTCCCCACCGTGGCGGAGCCCCTGGAAGGGCCCTACAACAACAACAAAATTGTTATCTAGGCCGTTGCTTAATGCACTAGGCAGGGGCGGATCCAGGGCGGTGGGCAACGGGGCTGGCAGCCCCCCCCCCTCAATGGAAATTGGCGCCCCTGCGCCGAAGACGCAGGTGCCGAAGGCGCAATCGTCTTCGTTTGCGTAATCGTCAATCGTTTTGCGCCGAAGGCGCGATCTGGGCGCCGCAGGCTCCCCCAAACCCATGGAGGGCGCTCCCAAACCCATGGAGGGCGCTCCCAAACCCATGTAGGGCGCCCCAAACTCATGAAGGGCGCCCTCAAACCCATTGAAGGCGCCCCAAAACCAATGGTGGGCGCCCCCAATTCCGGGGAGTGCGCCCCGATGCCCAAAAAGCACCCCGAACTCCAGAACTTCGGAAAGGTGCCCTCGAACGCGATTAGGCACGCACACCGAATATGAGGAGGGCGCCCACAAATCTACAGAGAGCGCTCCCAATCCCATGGAGGGCGCTCCCAATTTCGGGGAGGGAGCCCCGATGCCCGAAAAGCACCCCAAACTTCGAAATGTCGCACCCAAAATCGGAAGTGCGCCCTCAAACGCGATGAGGTGCACCCCGAATCTGAGGAGTGCGCCCCCAAACTCATGGAGGGCGCCCAAAACTCATGGAGAGCGCCCTCAAACCCATGGAGGGCGCCCCCAAATCATAGCACTGTTAAAACGGTTTGGGTGTATTCAAATAATGAGTTACTTTTGCGCGACACTGCAATTTTGCCACGACAACCTTGCCGCACCTCATGACCATGGCCACGGGCGGATCCAGGGGGCGGGGGTCATTAGGGGCAAATGCCCACCTCCCACAGGAACATGGGGGGGAGCATTTAATACAAGTATGATCCCCGCGCGTTCCTGCATTGGATGTAAGAAGTGATAATTAGCCCACGCCCCGTTGGGGGAGGGGAACAAAATATCCCCTCCCCCTCCCATATTTCTCAATAACTTCAATACTATGATAGATATCAAGGTGAAACTTTCAGTACCTTATGATGCATCCATTCCACGTCTTCTTACCAAATTTCAATTCAATTCATGTGGTGCTTTGGGAAATAATTATGTTTTATTGACGTAATGGCATGCCATTTTTGGTTGAAAAACGATAAATGTTTGAAAAATCGTAGAACATCGAGTTTGTATGCAAATTGTAAGTAACAAAATGTCAAAGGAAAGAAATTACATGTTCTTCAAGATGGCTATCTCTAATTTGCAAAATTTTAGGTTTTGAAGAGAAAAAAAATAGAACTGATTTTGTTTCGGAAAAAAATCCACAAAATCTATTTTTTGAAGATATTTAAAAAAAAACGGAATATATGAATTGGAGCACAATGTATGGATGATACCGACAGCAAATTTGAAAGCAATATCTATATTTTTGACTGACTTATGACTCCCTAAGTTTATGTAACTCATGACGTCTTTTTTAAAGTTACGTTTTTTGGTTTCTAGTGACCAGATACAGACAAATAAATGCTGGCGATATTTTTCTGAGACAAAACTGGTCTAGAAACATACCTTTTTATTTAGATTAATCAATTTCAAATTGTGACCATATGTGACCTGATCTGGACCTGAGGGCTATTACATGGGGTCAGGTTGTGCAAATGGCTGCTACTATAGAATTATACGTGTTAGCTAACCCATAAAACATGTGTAGCATGGCTTTCGTAGACCTCTTGCCATTAGTGACCTTTTTGTGACCTGACCTTGACCTTGACCCTTGCTTGCAATTTCACTTTTGCTTATGCGGGATATGCATTATACCTTTGAGAGCACTTTGTGCGATAATAGTCGCAATCTAAGGCTTTGGATGAGAGTTAGACCCAAACACTCAAATACCTCAGTTTTGACCTTTGGCCTGACCGTGATCTGACATGTGACCTTATTTTGAAAATGTCGCGTAAGCTTTAGATGCGTCTGATTAAAGGGAATGTTTCACCTTTCTGAAAATTGTCAAATATACGTTGGTTGTAGTAGAAAATATGAAGTAAGAGCTGGTGAAAACGATAGTGATATTTTTTAACTCGAAAAATCACTTAACTTTATACAAATTAGGTTTCTAGATTTGGGCGAATGACGTCATTATTGAGCTATAGACCGCCGCTGATTGTCTGACAAAGTGGGATTGGCTGAAAAGATGTCTGTCGGCCAATCAGCGGCTGCACCAGACTGGAGTCATTTTTCAAATGGTAAATTAAATTGCTTAAAAACGGTTAAGTTTTGGGGAAAAATGTCCTTAGTAATTTAGACATTTCAATAACGGCCCAAGATAATGGCTATCTCAGTTTAAAACTAATACAAAGATGACACATTCCCTTTAAGAGATTTCGAATGCCGCCTTCCGCGTCTCGCTGCAGGTATTGGTTCGGAAGATAACGAGGGGCAGAATCTTCCCCCCAGTGTTCGGTTGAATACCCAAGCGGGGCGCGGGTTTGGTGATAATTAAAAACTCCTTTCCCTTGTCAACTACTTTTTTTCGCACTGAGGACCCCATGTCACCCCTCCCCCGGTCAACAACTTTTTGCTGACGACCCGACACTACCCCCCCCCCCCCCCCCGCTCAACGACTCATCATCCCCCTCAGGTGCCTGAGGGGGACGATCACCATACCCAAGCGGGGCGCGGGTTTGGTGATAATTAAAAACTCCTTTCCCCTTGTCAACGACTTTTTTTTCGCACTGAGGACCCCACGTCACCCCTCCCCCGGTCAACAACTTTTTGCTGACGACCCGACACTACCCCCCCCCCCCGCTCAACGACTTATCGTCCCCCTCAGGTGCCAAAAAAAATCGCCCCCGGGCCTGCAGCCCCCCCCCCCCTCCTCCTCAATAAAAATCCTGGATCCGCCCCTGGCACTAGGTATGTAAAACATTTACCAATTAGCGCATTGCTTTTCAAGATGAGTTTGAGTTTGTTTGGGAACGACATTGTGGCTCAGTGAAACAGCCTTTGTCCCGGAAGAGAACCCAAGATTGAAAACAAAACTCCTGTATCAAGCGGCGATCGCTATGGGAAGATACTTAACCTCAAGCTGGCCTGAGAGTACCCCGTCCATTCCGTCCGTATTGAAGGTAGTAAAACTGTGGGAGCCCTCAACCCACGGGTGGCGCCACGGGGGGGGGGGGGGCAGGGTGGGGGGGGGGCAGTCGCTCCCCTGTCGTCGGGCAGGGAGAAAAATATATTTTTGCCCGCCCCCTGAAATTTAAGAAGGCCCAACAAAGTAAAGGGAGGCCCCAAAATAAAATGGAAGCCACGGCGAATGTTCCCAAATATTGATAAAGGGCGTGGCCAAGAGGAATGGGTCTAGGGGACCATGCCCCCTCCTGGACGGCAACCAAGGCTGGCCTGAGGGCCCCTCTGTGGGCCTGATGGATACCCTCTGTCAGTCTAATAGGCACTCTATCGGTCTGAGGGGCCCTCTGGTGGCCTCAGGGGATCTATAACAACCTAAGGGGCCATCTGTCGGTCTGAGCCCGGTCGGCCTGAGGAGTCACAGTTGGCCTGAGGGCCCTCTACCGGCCTGAAGGCCGATAGAGGGCCTCTGTCGGCTTGAGGGGCCCCTCTGTCAGCCTGAGTGGCCCTTGGTCGGTCTAAGAAGTGAGGACCCTCTATCGGTCTAAGAGAGCCCTCGGCCAGATTGAGGGGCCATTGGGGCCAGCTTGAGGGGCATTGGGGCCAGCTTAAGGGACCCTTCGAGGCCAGCTCGAGGGGCCCTTGGTCGGTATGAGGGGCCCTCTGTTGGCCTGAGGGCCCTCTGACAGACTGAGGGGACCCTCTCCAAGCTTGAGGGGTCCTCAGCCAGCTTGAGGATGCCCTCGGCCAGCTTGAGAGGCCCTCAATCTGCTTGAGGGGGCCCTCCGCCAGCTCGAGGGGGCCCTCTGACGGACTAAGGGGTCCTCTGACGGCCTGAGGGGCCCTCGCCCAGCTTGAGGGGGTCCTCGGCCAGCTTGAGGGGTGCCCTCGGCCAGCTTGAAGGGCCCTCAGCCAGCTTGAGGGGCCCTCGGTCAGCTTGAGGGGGCCTCAGGCTGCTTGAGGGAGCCCTCAGCCTGCCTGATGGGGCCCCTCGGCCGGCTTGGAGGGGACCCTCGGCCAGCTTGAGGGGCCCTTTTTCGGCCTAAGGGCATGAGAGGGCCCCTGGCCGGTCTGGAGGGCCCTTTCCAGGCCTGAGAGTGCCGTAGTCCTAATTGGGGAAGCCCTCGGTTGATCTTAAATGCCTTCGAAAGGTCTGAGGGGCCCTCTGGCCGTTCGCGAACAGAGAAGTTTCGCCCAAGGGGCCCCGACACCACATTCACGTGACTCGAGGCGTCATGATACACTGAATGAGGGCCCGTCCCGCCTCTTCCCCCGGTCGACCGTCACCGTTACCCTCAGTCAGAGTCCAGCTGATGTGTTATGTGACGGTTATGAGCCGACTGCGTCAACCAGACGACACAAAACCATGTCATTGTTTGACCGACGCGTAGTTATTCCCCGAACGATGCCATGGATTTGCATGACGTCACAATAATGAACAGGACCTGGCCAGTTAACGGCCGTGTCTCCTTCCGTTCTCCGGGAGCGGAAACCTTGACTATTGTTTGGGAGTGTCATCATTCGCGGAATGTTACACCATCTCCACGGAGTCGCGGGTTTGATGACGTCATGGGCAGGGGTGGGGGGGGGGGGCGCCCGAGCGCTCTTTTGACCCGGCGGTTTATTTACCCTGAGCAGTGAGCAACTTCTGCCCGCTGCCTGTTCCGGTGGCCAGTACGGCACGGCTCACAGATACGACGGACTGAGAGGCTGCTATTTACCCTGATCACCTTCTGCCAGGGGCGCTGCCAGGGGCGCAGTCAGGGGGGGGGGACAAGGGGGCAATTGCCCCCCCCCCCCCCCCCCCCTTACGTCTTGTCAATACTTCTGCGTATATCCTGCGGCAGACTTCGCACTAAGGTCTCGTAGCATAAGAACTCGTAAGAACTCTAAGAACACTAAGGTCCTCGTAGCCCCCACTTCCCCACTTCCCCACCCCACTTTCCCCCACAACTCCCCCCACTTTTAGAAGGCGGGGGGGGGGGGCTTCGCGTCGCAACTAACAAGTACATATAACATGAAAATCCACATCAAAACAAATGCTGCAAAGGCTTAAATACACGTATCAAAATGGGGGTACATTTTTCGTCATTTCAGCCGCCCCCACGCTCAAAAGCCGACCCTACCTGTTGTCAGCTAAGATAGGTTTTCTCTCCTGTACGTAAAAGTACAAATTAGTAATGCGCTCAGTACAATGCCTACTGAGGGTCCTGGTCCAATCCAGCTCATCAAAAGTAGACGAAGAAATTTTTTTAAAGGGTGGGCTCACAAAATAAAGTGGCCGATTTCCGTAGTTTTTCATATCCAAGGGTATGTTTTGGGGGTGGGGGCCTCTCCCAGGGGTTTGCCATCCCACCCCCCTCTGATGGTCTGGCTGCGCCCCTGCCTTCTGCCCGCTGCCTGTTCCGGTGGCCGGTATGGCACGGCTTACAGATAGGACGCACTGAGAGGCTGCTATTTACCCTGAACACCTTCTGGCCCGCTGCCTGTTCCAGTGGCCGGTATGGCACGGCTCACAGATAGGACGGACCGAGAGGCTGCTGTGAGTTGTGACGTGCGGCGCAGAGTCAGAATGTCTTCTTTGTATGACGTTTAAACGTTGTAACATAGAATGCTAAGAACTCTCAATTATGCCAACCGATCAGAAATTCGTGTTTCGTATCGTACCTACATGCATGGGCGTCGAAAGCGGGGGGGGGGGGGGGGGGGGGCGGGGGGACGCGTCCCCCCCAGTTCCAAAATCAGGGGGAACGTCCTCCCCAAGAAAGCAGACTTGCTTGATTTTTTGTTTGTTGAATTCGTTCCAAAGGATACGGATTGAAACTTAATTTATTCTTAGCTCCAAATAACATGCCATTTTTAACCCTATATCATTGAGTCTTTTCTTTGTACCTACTTAAAGATGAAGGTACCTAATTACTTTGTAGAAAAGAGAATTGTGATATGGTAGCTAAAAGTTGGTACACAAGATTGGCTTCTGCTATGATTGAATGTCAAGTTCATCCATTCATTCGCCATTCATTCCAAGGCCCAGGGCCCTAGATACAATGCAGCCAAGGCAGCGAATAGCGTGGCGCCATGGGCATGGGTGAAACTTTGCAAATGTCCTTGGGGTTCCAAACTTCCATGGAGCCTCCGTTTTCAGGTGCATCCAACCTTCTTAGGGCTTCCAGCCCACTCTGGAGGTTCCAGTGGATTGATGGGGCTTACCGGCAGTGGCAAAGTGTCTTTGAGGTCCAATTCGTTTATCATCTATATCAAAATCCAAAACCTAATGCAATAGATAGACCATCAAAAAATTTCCATTTACGGATTGGATATTCTTATCTCAGGTCACGGTTTGACCTTGAGATCAGGTAAAAATCTGGGGTACCCCAAATTTGGAAAAATTCAAGTATGAGAATCTAACAAACTAACCAAATAGATAGACCATCAAAATGACTCCATGTAAGCGTCAATGTTTTTATCTCAAGGTCACTGTTTGACCTTGAGATCAGGTCGCATTTAAAGGAAATAGTTCACCTTCAACATTAGTTTTAAACTGAGATAGCAGTTTTGTAGCCCGTGTTGGGAAACCTCTATCTGCAAGTTTTCTTGACTGAAAAGACTTTCCAGCCGAGTATATTTGATTTTTTAGGCGAAGGAATGCGGTGCTGGCGAAAGAATGTTGTACTGGTTCTAGCCCGGGCAGAGGCTATACCATCAGCCAATCAGCTTGCAGCTGGTGCTAGCAAGCGAAGGCCGGCCACCGGTTGGCACATCTCCAATGCGAGTCTATCCTTACGCGACTACTTTCGAATCTGATTGGCTGAACCATTTTTTACATTCGCGAGACGTCAGGACTCTGACTCAGAGAGTATGCATATAGTTTTGATAAACAATACAAATTTACGACCTTATGTCCCTGAATCGGCGCGATATAAGGCCATTTTTGACAATATAAAACAAATTGTATTAAAAAATAGATCAAATCGTGTTGGTAAAAAAATTCAAGGTGAACTATTTCCTTTAACGTAAACAACCATATACCTACGACTAAATCTGCGACGACAGGATTTGAGAAAACCACAAAAGCAAAGAAATTGACAAGTATGCAATCGATAGACAATGTGACGGGCTACATTTTTTAACCAAGTTATTGTTCTCCAAAGGTCACCGCTTGACCTTGAGATCAAGTCAAAATCTGGGGTACCCCCAAATTTTGGATTATTTGAAGTCTGAAAATCTCAGAAAGTAATGCAATAGATAGACCATTAAAAAGACTCCATTTACGCATTCGAATATTTGTATCTCAAGGTATCTGTTTGACCTTGAGATCAGGTCGCATTAAACGTACTCATGTACCTACGACTAAATCTGCGACGACAGGATTTGAGAAAACCACAAAACCAAAGAAATCGACAAGTATGCAATGGAAAGACAATATGACGGGTTACATGTTTTAAAAAAAGAAATTTGTTTCTCAAGGTCATCGTTTGACCTTCAGATCAGGTAAAAATCTGGGGTACCCAACATTTTCAAAACTTTGAAGACTAAGAATCCCAAAAACTAATGCAATATAGGCCATAAAAAACTCCATTAACACATTTTTGTATTTTTATCTCATGGTCCACGGTTTGACTTTGAGATCAGGTCAAAATCTGGGGTACCTGAGATTTCCAACAATTTGAAGACTGAGAATCCCTAAAACGAATGCAATACCATCAAAAATACTCCATTTACGCATTTGGATATTTTATCTCTCAAGGTCACCGTTTGACAATGAGATCAGGTCGAATTAAACGTACCCATATACCTATGACTAAATCTGTGACTACAGAATTTGAGAAAACCACAAAACCAAAGAAATCGACAAGTATGCAATAGATAGACAATGTGACGGGCTACATTTTTGTAACCAGATATTTTTGGGAGGGGCCCTCCTACTCAGCACAGAGGAGAGGAGGGGCCTCCTACTCAGCACATAGGAGAGGAGGGGCCTCCTACTCAACACAGAGGAGAAGAGGGGCCTCCTACTCAGCACGGAGGAGAGGAGGGGCCTCCTTCTCAGCACAGAGGAGAGGAGGGGCCTCCTACTCAACACAGAGGAGAATAGGGGCCTCCTACTCAGCACAGAGGAGAGGAGGGGCCTCCTACTCAGCACAGAGGAGAGGAGGGGCCTTCTACTCAACACAGGGGAGATGAGGGGCATCCTAATCAACACAGAGAATAGGAGGGGCCTCCTCCTCAGCACAGAGGAGAGTAGGGGCCTCCTCAGCACAGAGGAGAGGAGGGGCCTCCTCCTCAGCACCAAGGAGAGGAGGGCCTCCTACTCAGCACAGAGGAGAAGAGGGGCCTCCTCCCCAGCACAGAGGAGAGGAGGGACCTCCTTCTCAGCACAGAGGAGAGGAGAGACCTCCTACTCAGCACAGAGGAGAGGAGGGGCCTCCTACTCAGCACAGAGGAGAGGAGGGATCTTCTACTCAGCTCAGAGAAGAGAATGGGCCTCCTACTCAACACAGAGGAGAGGAGGGACCTCCTACTCAGCACAGAGGAGAGGAGGGGCCTCCTACTCAGCACAGAGGAGAGGAGGGATCTTCTACTCAGCTCAGAGAAGATAATGGGCCTCCTACTCAGCACAGAGGAGAGGAGGGGCCTCCTTCTCAAGGAGAGGAGGGGCTTCCTACTCGGCACAGAGGAGAGAATGGGCCTTCTACTCAGCACAGAAGAGAAGAGGGGCCTCCTACTCAACACCGAGGAGAGGAAGGATCTCCGACTCAGCACCGAGGAGAGGAGGGGTCTCTTACTCAGCACAGAGGAGAGGAGGGTCTCCTACTTAGCACCGAGGAGAGGAGGGGCCTCCTACTCAACACAGAGGAGAGGAAGGATCTCCGACTCAGCACCGAGGAGAGGAGGGCCTCCTACTCAGCACAGAGGAGAGGAAGCCTCCTCTCTGCACTGATCGTTTTGTATATCCCGATCTTAAGAAGGACCTCCAACATTGAAGTCCAAAAATGGCTCTTGAGGTCCCAAATTTTTGCAATATGGTCCCATGTGGGATCTCAAAAGTATACAAAGTTTCACCCATGGTCATGGGTACATCCATCAGTATGCTGTGTTCAAACGGCAATCAGTTTTAGACTTTAGTCCCTTTGAGCCGCTTCAAGTTATACAAATGAGTGCTATAGCAGCATGCTTGGTATAATTTCAATGGTTTAAGAGCTCTACAATCCATGCTAAGTAAGTTGTTGGAAATATATCATAGAAGGGGTAGCTACTAACTTGCTGGGCGATAGCGAAGAAGATTCGCGAAAATAAGTGTCCACGAACACTCGCGAAAATAAGTTCCCCCAGGGGCGGATCCAAGGGGGGGGGGGCATTAAGGGCCATGGATATGCCAAGGGGCTAAGCCCCCTCCCCAAAGGTTCTGAAACCGTGATTTGTCCCAAAAAAAAAAACGGCTGGACGTATGTACAGCGGTGGATCGCTGACACGACCCGCTTTACCCCCCCCCCCCCCCCCGCCCCCCGTTCAACAAGTTTTGCTTTTGACTGCGACTGTGACTCCATCCCCCCAGTAAAAAATATGTGGCGACGCCCCTGCCTACATTACATTTCCACTGCATAATTATCAGCAAATATAGTTAGTAATTTATAATAGCGCAAGTGCCAGCCATAATCCATTAGGTTGATGTGGTGGATGTTTAATAATTAATGAGACAAAAGTTGGGCACTATAAACGAGATAAGGATGGAGAAATGTTGGATCAAGGGTGATCGAAAAAGTTTGCTTTCGGTGAACAAATAAAAGAGAATTTTCACAGACTCCATTGGAACTCGTTTAGTTACACATCTTAAACACACAACCATTCAAATGGAATATTTGCCCGAAAAAAATCGTAATTATATACAGATATAGCAAATTCATAAAGAATAATGAATGGTAATAATCTGAAAATGTAGAAGTAATACCAGACCAAGCATAAGGTACATACAAGTGATATATATACCTGCTGCTCAAACAACAAATAAAACCTGGTATGACTAATCTCGACAGTCAAACTTGAGACTGTTAACCCGCGAGTTACTGGGGGGGCTATTTTTTGCCCCCCCCCCCCCCCTCCAGTTATTTTGCAATAACTCCTAAACAAACATCGGTTTCGTCATAAAACTTGCAGTACCTTCTCTCACATCAATTCTACACATGTTGGCAAAAGGAAAAATATGAGGCTATGATAGGTCAACCGGGAATGACGTCAGAGTGACGTCATGTTCTTCGGTTTTTGTTGCAAAATAATGGTTTGCGGAAAACGCTGTCAAAGGTACGATATTGGAGATAAACTAAATTGTTTTAAACGAAATTACTGACAATAGACCGGGCTATCAAACTGCTATCTCGGAATTTTTGAGGTTTGTGAAATTCAAAATTTTGAGAAATACAAATACATTTTTTTTTTAACAAAATTTTCAAGAAAAAATCAGAGTTATCCAAAAACCGGGAATATATGTGATCGCGACGTATGCGGTGAATATGTGTACCAAATTTCAAGTCGATATCTTTAAAAATGACCGAGTTATGACCTTTAAATGACAAAAATCGGCCACTTTTCACAATATTACTATGCATAAAAACGCATTTTCCATTTTTGCTTTTTACTTCTATTTATATGGAACAAACAATGTTCTAAGGTCATTTTTCTCGTTCTAGACGAAAAACAAACTCATAAACATGTGTTACAACGCCTAATGACCGTAATCTGCAGTTTGACCACGTGACCTCGGATGACCTTGACCTGACCAAGGTCACAAACAGCTTAGAAAGGTACTTAGAAGTATCAGACACACGAATCATACCGATTTATCGACAGCTTATGCGTTTAATATCGCAATTTTGCGCGACAATTCCATCCATCGAGACCTTTTGTCACGGTCAAACATTTTGTACTTGACCCTGACCTGTGACGTCATCGGTGACCCCCGAGGTCAACAATATTATGTTTCCCTCGATAAATTTTCCAGGGCTATCGAATGCCGTTTGAATTTTTACATTCGGTCCAGTAGTTCCGGAGATCAGAGGGGGGGCTAAAAATAGCCCCCCCCCCCCCCCCAGTAAGTCGCGTTATGAAATATACCCCAGTAACTCGCGGGTTAAAGCTGGGGCATAGGCCGTCAGTCGGCGTGTGCGTGTGCGTGTGCGTGTGCGTGTGCGTGTGCGTGTGCGGTGCGTGTGCGTGTGCGTGTGCGTGTGCGTGTGCGTGTGCGTGTGCGTGCGTGTGCGTGTATGTGTGTGTGTGTGTGTGTGTGTGTGTGTGTGTGTGTGTGTGTGTGTGTGTGTGTGGTGTGTGTGTGTGTGTGTATCATAATAACACTGCGTGCATCATTCAGGTTCATCATTCATCATTCTGCGCAGGTTTTCCCCATTGCGATAGACGCTGTTTTTTTATATTATTTAGGACTTTTCTCCCAGCAAAATACATCCCACAACCAGGTCCTCGCCGGGCGCCGGAGCCAGGGAGACTGGCAACAGCCTCCCGTTGCTGCAATGATGGCGCCCCGGCTCTATCAACCCTGACACCGTTTAACAAGTGTATGTTCAAATGTGTGTGTGTGCCTGTGTGTGTATGGAATAAAATGTGTATGTATGTGTGTCTCGTGTTTTATTTCATTTTGACTTTGAACGAAATACTTAACGTAAGATAGACATTAGATTTACTTTGAACAATTCGCTTAACGTAAAAATAGATACCCTACTCCCTAGCTTGCTCCGGGTTCATATAAACGGTTAACGTAATTATTTTCCTGGCAAATTGCCAGATGTAATTCCCCCCCCCCCCCCCCTCCGGAAAATGGCTATAGGCCGGTCCGGGGAAAAAAGCGTGCGCGCGTGCGTGCGTGCGTGCGTGCGTGCGTGCGTGCGAGCGTGCGTGCGTGCGTGCATGTGTATGTGTATGTGTGCCTGCGTGCCTGCGTGCCTGCGTGCGTGCGTGCGTGCGTGCGTGCGTGCGTGCGTGCGTTGCGTGCGTGCGTGGCGGTGCGTGCGTGCGTGCGTGCGTGCGTGCGTGCGTGCGTGCGTGCGTGCGTGCGTGCGTGCGTGCGTGCAGTGCGTGCGTGCGTGCGTGCGTGCGATGCGTGCGTGCGTGCGTGCGTGCGTGCGTGCGTGCGTGCGTGCGTGCGTGCGTTGCGTGCGTGCGTGCGTGCGTGCGTGCGTGCGTGCGTGCGTGCGTGCGTGCGTGCGTGCGTGCGTGCGTGCGTGCGTGCGTGCGTGCGTGCGTGCGTGGCGTGCGTGCGTGGCGTGCGTGCGTGCGTGCGTGCGTGCGTGCGTGCGTGCGTGCGTGCGTGCGTGCGTGCGTGCGTGCGTGCGTGCGTGTGTGGGTGTGTGTGTGTGTGTGTGTGTGTGTGTGTGTGTGTGTGTGTGTGTGTGTGTGTGTGTGTGTGTGTGTGTGTGTGGTGTGTGTGTGTGTGTGTGTGTGTGTGTGTGTGTGTGTGTGTGTGTGTGTGTGTGTGTGTGTGTGTGTGTGTGTGTGTGTGTGTGTGTGTGTGTGTGTGTGTGTGTGTGTGTGTGTGTGTGTGTGTGTGTGTGTGTGGGTGTGGGGGTGTGGGTGTGGGTGTGGGTGTGGGTGTGGGTGTGGGTGTGGGTGTGGGTGTGGTGTGGTGTGGTGTGGGTGTGGGTGTGGGTGTGGGTGAGGGTGTGGGTGTGGGTGTGGGTGTGGGTGTGGTGTGGGTGTGGGTGTGGGTGTGTGGGTGTGGGTGTGGGTGTGGGTGTGGGTGTGTGTGTGTGGTGTGTGTGTGTGTGTGTGTGTGTGTGTGTGTGTGTGTGTGTGTGTGTGTGTGTGTGTGTGTGTGTGTGTGTGTGTGTGTGTGTGTGTGTGTGTGTGTGTGTGTGTGTGTGTGTGTGTGTGTGTGTGTGTGTGTGGTGTGTGTGTGTGTGTGTGTGTGTGGTGTGTGTGTGTGTGTGTGTGTGTGTGTGTGTGTGTGTGTGTGTGAGTGTGTGTGTGTGTGTGTGTGTGTGTGTGTGTTGTGTGTGTGTGTGTGTGTGTGTGTGTGTGTGTGTGTGTGTGTGTGTGTGTGTGTGTGTGTGTGTGTGTGTGTGTGTGTGTGTGTGTGTGTGTGTGTGTGTGTGTGTGTGTGTGTGTGTGTGTGTGTGTGTGTGTGTGTGTGTGTGTGTGTGTGTGTGTGTGTGTGTGTGTGTGTGTGTGTGTGTGTGTGTGTGTGTGTGTGTGTGTGTGTGTGTGTGTGTGTGTG